>ONZH01015894.1:0-12643 GCA_900303285.1 Rhinella marina
TTTGCAAGAGAACCACAGTACAGTTGCCATTATAAGGCCTATATATTTTTATAGTTCAAGGTACAACAGCCGTGTACTAACTGTTTAGACGGGTGGGTATTAACACCAGGTATTTAAATTAGTTTGCAAGAGAACGCACAGTACAGTTGCCAATTATAAGGCCTATATATTTAATAGTTCAAGGTACACAGCCGTGTACTAACTGTTCAGGACGGTGGGTTATTAACACCAGGTATTTAAATTAGTTTGCAAGAGAACGCACAGTACAGTTGCCAATTATAAGGCCTATATATTTTATTATTTAAGGTACACAGCCGTGTACTAACTGTTCAGACGGTGGGTATTAACACCAGGTATTTAAATTAGTTTGCAAGAGAACGCACAGTACAGTTGCCAATTATAAGGCCTATATATTTTATAGTTCAAGGTACACAGCCGTGTACTAACTGTTCAGACGGTGGGTATTAACACCAGGTATTTAAATTAGTTTGCAAGAGAACGCACAGTACAGTTGCCAATTATAAGGCCTATTATATTTTATAGTTCAAGGTACACAGCCGTGTACTAACTGTTCAGACGGTGGGTATTAACACCAGGTATTTAAATTAGTTTGCAAGAGAACGCACAGTACAGTTGCCAATTATAAGGCCCTATATATTTTATAGTTCAAGGTACACAGGCCGTGTACTAACTGTTCAGACGGTGGGTATTAACACCAGGTATTTAAATTAGTTTGCAAGAGAACGCACAGTACAGTTGCCAATTATAAGGCCTATATATTTTATAGTTCAAGGTACACAGCCGTGTACTAACTGTTCAGACGGTGGGTATTAACACCAGGTATTTAAATTAGTTTGCAGAGAACGCACAGTACAGTTGCCAATTATAAGGCCTATATATTTTATAGTTCAAGGTACACAGCCATGTACTAACTGTTCAGACGGTGGGTATTAACACCAGGTATTTAAATTAGTTTGCAAGAGAACGCACAGTACAGTTGCCAATTATAAGGCCTATATATTTTATAGTTCAAGGTACACAGCCGTGTACTAACTGTTCAAGACGGTGGGTATTAACACCAGGTATTTAAATTAGTTTGCAAGAGAACGCACAGTACAGTTGCCAATTATAAGGCCTATATATTTTATAGTTCAAGGTACACAGCCGTGTACTAACTGTTCAGACGGTGGGTATTAACACCAGGTATTTAAATTAGTTTGCAAGAGAACGCACAGTACAGTTGCCAATTATAAGGCCTATATATTTATAGTTCAAGGTACACAGCCGTGTACTAACTGTTCAGACGGTGGGTATTAACACCAGGTATTTAAATTAGTTTGCAAGAGAACGCACAGTACAGTTGCCAATTATAAGGCCTATATATTTTATAGTTCAAGGTACACAGCCGTGTACTAACTGTTCAGACGGTGGGTATTAACACCAGGTATTTAAATTAGTTTGCAAGAGAACGCACAGTACAGTTGCCAATTATAAGGCTTTTATATTTTATAGTTCAAGGTACACAGCCGTGTACTAACTGTTCAGACGGTGGGTATTAACACCAGGTATTTAAATTAGTTTGCAAGAAGAACGCACAGTACAGTTGCCAATTATAAGGCCTATATATTTTTATAGTTCAAGGTACACAGCCGTGTACTAACTGTTCAAGACGGTGGGTATTAACACCAGGTATTTAAATTAGTTTGCAAGAGAACGCACAGTACAGTTGCCAATTATAAGTCCTATATATTTTATAGTTCAAGGTACACAGCCGTGTACTAACTGTTCAGACGGTGGGTATTAACACCAGGTATTTAAATTAGTTTGCAAGAGAACGCACAGTACAGTTGCCAATTATAAGGCCTATATATTTTATAGTTCAAGGTACACAGCCGTGTACTAACTGTTCAGACGGTGGGTATTAACACCAGGTATTTAAATTAGTTTGCAAGAGAACGCACAGTACAGTTGCCAATTATAAGGCCTATATATTTTTATAGTTCAAGGTACACAGCCGTGTACTAACTGTTCAGACGGTGGGTATTAACATCCAGGTATTTAAATTTAGTTTGCAAGAGAACGCACAGTACAGTTGCCAATTATAAGGCCTATATATTTTATAGTTTAAGGTACACAGCCGTGTACTAACTGTTCAGACGGTGGGTATTAACACCAGGTATTTAAATTAGTTTGCAAGAGAACGCACAGTACAAGTTGCCAATTATAAGGCTTTTATATTTTATAGTTCAAGGTACACAGCCGTGTACTAACTGTTCAGGACGGTGGGTATTAACCACCAGGTATTTAAATTAGTTGGCAAGAGAACGCACAGTACAGTTGCCAATTATAAGGCCTTATATATTTTTATAGTTCAAGGTACACAGCCGTGTACTAACTGTTCAGACGGTGGGTATTAACACCAGGTATTTAAATTATTTGCAAGAGAACGCACAGTACAGTTTGCCAATTATAAGGCCTATATATTTTATAGTTCAAGGTACACAGCCGTGTACTAACTGTTCAGACGGTGGGTATTAACACCAGGTATTTTAAATTATTTTGCAAGAGAACGCACAGTAACAGTTGCCAATTATAAGGCCTATATATTTTATAGTTCAAGGTACACAGCCGTGTACTAACTGTTCAGACGGTGTGTATTAACACCAGGTATTTAATTATTTTGCAAGAGAACGCACAGTACAGTTGCCCAATTATAAGGCCTATATATTTTATAGTTCAAGGTACACAGCCGTGTAACTAACTATTCAGACGGTGTGTATTAACACCAGGTATTTAAATTAGTTTGCAAGAGAACGCACAGTACAGTTGCCAATTATAAGGCCTATATATTTTATAGTTCAAGGTACACAGCCGTGTACTAAACTGTTCAGACGGTGGGTATTAAACACCAGGTATTTAAATTAGTTTGCAAGAGAACGCACAGTTACAGTTGCCAATTATAAGGCCTATATATTTTATAGTTCAAGGTACACAGCCGTGTACTAACTGTTCAGACGTTGGGTTATTAACACCAGGTATTTAAATTAGTTTGCAAGAGAACGCACAGTACAGTTGCCAATTATAAGGCCTATATATTTTATAGTTCAAGGTACACAGCAGTAGTGCCAAATATAGTTTGGTATGTAGCAGAGCACCTAATACACCACTAATGCCTCTCTCTGTCCCTACTCCAGCAGCTATCCCTGAATACAGCAGCCGTTCTCTGTAAAGTCTATATTGTAGTAAAGCTATCACTGTACTGCACTATAGTAGCCCTGATAAGGGCTTTTAATCATGCTCCTGCCTGTCCAACAGCTAAAATCTGTCTCTCCCTTCTCCAGCCTCTGTCCCTGACTAAGTTCACGCAGCATGCACGCGTACGAGCAGGAAGAGCTGAGTTTTTAATATTCGAGGTCACATGGTTTTTCCAGCCAATCCATGTAGACGCCGTTTTCGCGCTGCCAGCGTGCTCAGCGTGCCTGTCATACCCCCCCTGCATGGTGATTGGTGGAAAAAGAGCGCCAGGGAAGGTGGGAGGGGAAACGAATTCTAAGTGCGCCATCGCCGTTATACTCGAACGAAATCGAGTACTCCGAATAGCGTAGTATTCGATCGAATACCAGCTCGATCGAACACTACTCGCTCATCTCTAGTGGACATGTTCTGTATAGATGGGGGCTCAAAATCATTTCCTCTGGTGGGCACAAGGAACCATGGGGTGACATGAACTGTTTTGAATCATTTGATATGCTGCATTATCATATGTAGTGATCTAACACTCACAACCTTAAATTTAGTTCTATGTAATGGGAGCAATATTAATTAAAGACAGCAATCCTTCAAATTACTCCTCCAATAATTAAAGTGTTTGATTGGTAAACATTTTTGAAAAATTGTTAAAATGGCTTCAAAAATAAATATGTTATATTTATCTTACTGATCCTTGACCATTCTCATTCCGATGCTTACCAGGTCCCTCACGACACAGAAATGTGACCACTAATCATCGCAGCCAGTTATTGGTTGAGTGGTCATCTTTTTTTTAATCAAAAGGGACCAGGAAGTAGAGACTGGCAGGAAACTCTAGAAGCATCAGGCTGGTCGCTATGAAGATGGGTGAGAATTATGTAAGCCATTCTGATGGCTAGCTTCATAAAAAAACAAATTGGCAGATATTCCTCTATAATTAAGCTGGTAGGGGCTCAGGCTTGAGGCTTTAGTTACTATGCATTGATCTCATGATTGGGAAGGGGCAACGGGTGCAGTTGGTATTATGTACCTACACATGTAAATTAATAGGAAGTGTAGACACATTGAAACAAAAGCCATCTCATCAAATACTTTTAGCGGCCTACACTGGTACAGGTTTATACTAAAATTTTCAATTTTCTTCTGCAGCCACAGTCTATAAGATGGGGACTTACCAGAATTAAATTTTCAAAGACTGAGAATAGCTAGTGCTTATTTCATTCAAGTTCATTTTGTAGGATCAAAAAATCCTTGGGCCAATTCTCGAACCACTTGTAGGGAATGGGAGGCAATTAGAACTAAACCCCTTCCAGTAGACCATCAATCTTCTTAAAATTAGATACTGTAACCCTGTTTATGCACTTTGCCTATGGTAAATTCCCATCTGCAGAAAAGTTAATCCAGTAGGAACAGAATACCGGAATTACCGTATTTGGCATAGCTGGATATCGCTGATGACTGCTGGATCCCCTTTGACTATAATGGAATCCAGTGTTTTTTGTTGTGGCTGAAAAACAGGATTTATGCCGGAATGCCACTGGTTTCCTGTCAGATCCCATTATAGTAAATAGGGATCTCATGGTGATCGGCGGTGTGTGGCGGTATCCAGCTATGTGGAATACAGTAACTCCAGTAGTCATTTCCTCTGCCCGAACAGACTCCCGGATTACCTTTACCGCAGATATGAGTGTAGCATAACAGAATATGATGTATACTGATTAAATATCCTCTTGACAAAAATTGTGCAATAAAGCTTCTAAAAACTGTAGTTTTGTCAGGGGGGACATCTTTCCAGGAGGTATCCTACTTACCAATTACTCATAAAATTGCTGGCAGCTGTCAAGCCGATTATGAGGAACAAACTGATAATTGCCCTTGTAAAGGTGCTACACATCAATAAAATAATTAATTATGTGGACACCTAAATCATTGTTTCTGGCAGCAGATCGCTGTTCGCACAGCACAAAACAATAATGAGGACCAGTGATGGCAGTAGCTATCTCTCGTTCCCATACATTGGAGGAGATTGCTGCATGTAAGTGCAGCACTTCCCTCCACTGACGAGAAGGCAGTTATCGGGAACAAATTGGTCCCTTCCCGATAATTGCCTGCTTGGTCGACACATTGTGCCTTTAGACTGCAGACCTGCTTTGCCTGTAACTCCATGGGTGATTTATTGCAGACGCTTTTAGTCGAAAGGATTGTAACAATGTGTCCAGTGTGCATTATTAACATGCAGCAGGCATTTTCTGCTGAATTACAACCTGTCTGAATTAAGTAGCATTTGAATGATTTCCAGGCTTATGAATAGGGCTTAAAGCAACACTTACAAAGATATATTGATGACATAACAGAGAAGAAGCAATCTACATTCCCTCGGCTTAGGATGTGCTTTAAATATTACTCATAGGCCATAACTTCCTGACCTCTCAAAAGGAACATTACTAAAATAATTTAACAAACACTTCAGCTTCATGTTCACTCTTTCATTAAGACCAGGAATCTGAGTACATTATTTGGAAATCTTGTCTATGGGTATATCATTTGACTCCGTTGTAGATAGAGGAACATAAACCAAGGGTTAAGTAATCATCAGGCTTAAAGAAAAAAATCATTATAGCGTGTTTCAATTTGGTTTGCGGTTATGTCTCATATGCATTTTATCAATTGCAAGAGATTTTTTTCTTTAAAACACTGCAGAAGGAAAAAAAACATAACCTGAGGCACATACTGTATTTTAGGAGCTGTTGGTTGAATCTGTCCTTACTCCATAGTAAATTGTGACCCTTATAGTTAGGGCTCATGCACACGGCAAATTGTGGATCTGCAAAACACGGATATCAGCTGTGTGTGTTTCGCATTTTGCAGAATGGAGCGCCCTGCCATCTATAGAACAGTCCTTGTCTTTAAAAAGGCCAACAATAGGACATGTTCTTTTTTTTTGTGGGTGTCACAGATTGGATATATGGATGTGGATAGCACACAGTATGCTGTCCACAACTTTTGCTGCCCCATTGAAGTGTATGGGTCCGTATCTGAACTGCAAAAAATGCGGATCAGATTCGGACAAAAAACACGATCATGTGCATGAGGTCTTAAAAATGAATAAAAAATATAAAAAACTATGTTATATTGATTACTTCTAGTTGCTGAGTACAGTTCATATCTTATATGCTATAAATGTATGTTTATTTGTATTAAAATGGTGCCATGCATTGGATAGCGGTGGTGCTTGATATTTCAGCTGGGACTAAGCTGCACATAGGCCATCTGACAATGAATGTGATGTCACTACTGTAGGAAGATACCACAGCATTCACCGGAACAATCATTTGTTCATTATATAAAATCGTTGCATGCCTATACAAAAGATTCTAATGTCTTGAGCTTAGCAAAATCTAACAGAAATTGAAATTTATTGTCAGCTATAAGCAGGTGTAGATTTGCGCTATGATTTGTACCATTTTCTGTTATAAATAATGCTAAATTTGTTGAACCATTGGAGACTCCAGGTTAATCCTGCCCAATTTACACACCAATTTTCAAAATTTAAGAGGGATGAGAAAGGTCAGAAATTAATGTGCAAATACCATATGAGGCGCTCCATAATTTACAACTTTTTTATGCCACTAATCTAGTGCAAATCCTTAATAAATTCCCCCCATTGTGGCTAGTCTATCTATCTTAAGGATTTGTCTTGTTTACTCTGTGAGTCATTCTTTATGAACAAAAAAAAAATCACAGAGAAAGCCATATCTGGATTTATACTCTCAAGGTCAGGGTAATGATACAGCAGTTTATACGATCTCATTCTCAGCTCCGGGAAACATATAGAAGAAAGTCTTTCTCTGTTGTCAGTGCCACTTAATATAAACTGCACATAAGATATATATATATATATTCCACTAATATCTTTCTGTACCAAAACATCTAGCTGGTACACAAAGTACCAGCTAGGCTAATTATTTGGGTTTAATATGCACGTATTGTAGACTCATCATGAAATGTATGACCTAATTATTTTAATAATGAAGCTATACTGCCAGGCAGCACCCTGATAACAAAAAAATAAAAATAAGAATAATAAAAAAAGAGCTTAATTATTTGTCAAATCATATACTGTAGCTCATATAGATAAGGAGAACTGAAAATTTGCCTTACTCTTTTTAGTGCCAAGCAAACTGCTCTTTTCTGCTTATGGCAATAAAATCAATACAAATCATACACATACGTAGCTATTATATAATTACCATTTTTTTCAGACTATAAGACTTGCTTTTCCCCCCCAAAGGGGAGGGAAAAGTGGCAGTGCGTCATATAATCCAAATGCTAATGGATGCTTCAATTATGGTGAAAATGCCAAAAGTCAGACCCCGCCAATCTGATATTGTTGACTATCTTAGCACCTTTTCACCCTTTAAGTTCAATTATTATGGCATAAGGATATACAAATGTCAAATGAACATAGGGAGGCGGGGTGTCTGACTGACTATCCTAATTTATATTTGTCCTAAATATATTCCAATTAGATGTGAACAAACTACAGATAAGGGAATTTCCTGAATTTAGCTTAGTTTCTGATTTTATCGACTGGTCCGTCAGATTCTGTTTGGTCCAAATACATTCAACCCAAATTAAAAGTGCTCCAATTGCCCTAAAAGTCCTATGTAACACTCTGGGCTCTCCTAGGAATGTGTCCAACCACTTTCAAGCTCTTTTATGCCACAGCAGCATTAGTAAAGTGGCAGTGACATATATAGCTATGAGTAAACTTATGGTAGTAGGTGGTAAAAATTACCCCGTTTAATAACACACTGTACTGTTGGAATTGTTAGGCTTTTTTCAAATTAAATAAAGTTAAACCATTATTTACTTTTAAGTGTAGATGCCTGATGATGTTTACACACACTGTGGTATACGCAATTTCAAGAATTATCCCTTTTTGGGAAGATACTATAGCAACAGATTTGGTGTTAGTTGGTCCTAGAAAGTGAAGAACCATTGACTTTTTCATCAGCAGCACAGTATGGAACGTGATGAGAAAGGTAGGCAATGTGCTGCTTTGTATGTTTAGTAGCAGCAGCAGCAGGGGTATTAGTAGTGTTATGGCTGTAGTAGGGACAGACAAGGACAGTGAACCCTAAGGTTAGATCCAAACCAGCTTTCCTTACAAACATGCAGTACTAGCCCTATATAGCTAGACCGCAACTGGTCGATGGTCCCTATGCCAGTTAAGTGCAGAGATGGGCAAACAACAAAAGAGACACAGACAAACACAATACCAGAGTCATAGGTAAATGAGTCAGAACCAGACAAGCTATGCAGTACCAAACAAGAGACAGAGAGTAGTCAGAAGACAAGCAAAGGTCAGGTGAAAGAGCAATCCAATAACCACAGGAACCAGGAACACAGCTAGTGAGTCAGAGGCTATTACTAGTGTAAGAAATATAGGCCTGGGTCAAAATGGCTGCCTGCATATTGAGTCAACATGGTGTCCATGGGCTCATCAGTATGCATGGGTACACTGTTTACATGTGGCATTGCTTCAAGGGACTCACAGTCTGGTGTTTTCTTACATATGTTAAACTAGGGGTGAGGACAGCTGTTTTCTCGTTATTGGTTGCAAATGAGGATGTCTCCAACCTGATAATAGAGTCAGGATGTCCATTGTGAGCAACTGCCTTCATTTGAGAATGCGAGAACCTAAGATTTCCTGATCAGGAACAAGACTGGGCAACTGCTCATTGGTGGAGAGTAGACCAGATTGGGGTATAATAATAGGGGTTGGACAGGAAGTAGGGGGGAGGACACAGAAAAGGAACACACAGGAGGGACACACAGGAAGAAGACAGGAAGGAGAAGCTGTTGGCAGGAGGCGGGGGACTGAGGAGAGGCAGTGGGCAAAGAGGCCGGGTGTGGTAACTATATTGTTATATTATTGGTTATATGTAATATTTGGTAACTGTAATATTGAAGTTTGTATTTATTGTATTGTATTAATATATCAGTTCATTAACAGCTCCATAAACTACATTTCTCAGTATACAATATACCCGTTTTTATACACTCGCTCGTGTTTCTCATTTATTGCACCTAAACTACGAATCTAACCCAGTAAGAGGGTGGGGATTATATATATTTCTATATTTATTTATAGTTATATATAATCGAAATTTCTTACACTAGCACTGGTGTATGGCCAGGAAGGGGTTTAAACTGAGCGTCGAGTTCCTGGATCAAGACCTGATAGGTCCATGACTCAGCGCCCCATTACTCAGAAACACTAGCACTCAGGAATAGAGCAGCTCAGCAATAACTCCACTGCAAATCTCCCCCAGCACATGCCACAAACAGAAACAGAGCATTGCATCCTGTTACTAAGGATGCTGTCACATCACCAGGGGTCGTGGCTGAAACAGGTAAGTTTCTTACAAGTAGCTTTTTAAATAACAAATGGTTAATTAGACAGAGTCCACTATCAAGCACAAAAACAACAGATCAGGCTAATCAGATACTGATGACCTATCCTGAGAATAGGTAATCAGTATTAAAATCTCAGAAAACCCTTTTAAGTAAGCAAAATAACTAAGCACATCATTAGTCTGGATTACTACTAAAAAAATATGTTCACTCACTGCAGGATTCAGCTAATAAATCATTTTCTTATAAATAAATAGGTGACAGGTAGAATTATCATTAGAGATGAGCGAGCATACTCGTCCGAGCTTGGTACTCGTTCGAGTATTAGGGTACTCGTTCGAGTATTAGGGTACTCGTAAGTACTCGCAGCTCGGACGAGTATCTCGCCATACTCGAGGAAATGGCAACTTCCGCATCGTGCTTTTTTGGCGCCTAAAAACACAGCCAATCACAAGCCAGGAGACTCTGCGTACCACCTAGCATCACGTGGGGCCCTTACATGTCGATAGCAGGGGTTGGCTGGCCTGATCAGGTGACCCAGGAATATACTACCGACTGGCCGCGGTGCTCGTCTCAGATGCCGTCTGGATGTCGTTAGGGATAGAGCTGCTGCCTTTCAGAGACAGTGTTAGGGCCTGCATTTAGTTGTCTGTTAGGCAGGGATCACCCACAAAGAACCCAACAGCCCTTCTAAGGGCTAGAAGACATTTTATTTTATTATTTTTGTCACTTGGCTGGCTGGCACTAGTAGTGCAGCTATCGCCATATCTAACCCTGTTTTTTTTATTGTTCTATCTCAGTGATACAAATCCATTGCACACAGCACTGTGGAACCATTCTGTGTGTCACAGTTCAGCACTGACTCACTCCAATCCATATATACTGTCCAGGTGACACTTTCTGTACGTCACAGAATACAACCAAGTCATTTGCTACCAATATCATCTACAGCTTGATCCAGAAAACTCTCTGTGCGACATTTGTCTGGGTCGCAGACTAAATAGTCACCGTTAACAGGGTGTCAGTGAGTTCTACCATAGTTCTTGCACGTCACGTTCCCAAAAAAACAAAATATAAAAAAAAAAATTATTTTTTCAGTTGTTTTAGCTCAGTAATACAAATCCATTTTACTCAGCTGCGTGTAACCTTTCTGTGTGTCACAGTTCAGCACATTCGCTCCCATCCGTATATACTGTCCAGGTGACACTTTCTGTACGTCACACAATACAACCAAGTCATTTGCTACCAATATCATCTACCGCTTGATCCAGAAATTCTCTGTGCGACATTTCTCTGGGTCGCAGACTAAATAGCCACCGTTAACAGGGTGTCAGTCAGTCCTACCATAGTTCCTGCACGTTACGTTCCCAAAAAAACAAAATTTTAAAAAAATATAAAAAACAAATATTAAAAAAAATTATTTTTTCAGTTGTTTTAGCTCAGTGATACAAATCCATTTTACTCAGCTTTGTGTAACCTTACTGTGTGTAACAGTTCAGCACATTCGCTCCCATCCGTATATACTGTCCAGGTGACACTTTCTGTACGTCACACAATACAACCAAGTCATTTGCTACCAATATCATCTACCGCTTGATCCAGAAAATTCTCTGTGCGACATTTGTCTGGGTCGCAGACTAAATTGCCACCATTAACAGGGTGTCAGTCAGTCCTACCATAGTTCCTGCACGTTACGTTCCCAAAAAAACAAAATTGTAAAAAAATATAAAAAAACAAATATAAAAAAAAATATATTTTTTCAGTTGTTTTAGCTCAGTGATACAAATCCATTTTACTCGGCTTTGTGTAACCTTTCTGTGTGTCACAGTTCAGCACATTAGCTCCCATCCGTATATACTGTCCAGGTGACACTTTCTGTACGTCACACAATACAACCAAGTCATTTGCTACCAATATCATCTACCGCTCGATCCAGAAAACACTCTGTGCGACATCTCTCTGGGTCGCAGACTAAATAGCCACCGTTAACAGGGTGTCAGTCAGTCCTACCATTGTTCCTGCACGTTACGTTCCCAAAAAAACAAAATTTTAAAAAAATATAAAAAACAAAATATTAAAAAAATTATTTTTTCAGTTGTTTTAGCTCAGTGATACAAATCCATTTTACTCGGCTTTGTGTAACCTTTCTGTGTGTCACAGTTCAGCACATTAGCTCCCATCCGTATATACTGTCCAGGTGACACTTTCTGTACGTCACACAATACAACCAAGTCATTTGCTACCAATATCATCTACCGCTTGATCCAGAAAATTCTCTGTGCGACATTTGTCTGGGTCGCAGACTAAATAGCCACCATTAACAGGGTGTCAGTTAGTCCTACCATAGTTCCTGCACGTCAAATTCCCAAAAAAACAAAATATAAAAAAAAATAAAATAATTTTTCAGTTGTTTTAGTTCAGTGATACAAATCCATTTTACTTAGCTGCGTGTAACCTTTCTGTGTGTCACAGTTCAGCACACTCGCTCCAATCCGTATAATCTGTCCAGGTGACACTTTCTGTACGTCACTTAATTCTACCGGACTTAATTTTTATTTTTTTTTTATCATACACCTATATACAAAAAATGTTGAACCCCAGGGCTAAGGGCGAGGGCGAGGGCGTGGGCGTGGGCATTCAATTACTGCAGGGGGCAGAGGCCGTGGTCCTGGGCAGGGTGAGACAGTACCGCTGATGAGGGAGCAGGGGAATTCCGCAGAGCTACACTCCCTAGCTTCATGTCTCAAACTTACAGGGACACGTGGTAGAGGACTGTTGAAACCACAACAGTGCGAACAGCTGATCTCGTGGGATTGCGGACAATGCTTCAAGTAATTTGTCCACCAGTCTGTCTTCCACGCAGTCCACCCACGTTACCCAAGGGAGCACTCCTCTAGCTCCTCCACCTCAACCTCCTTCCCCCCAGTCTGCCCCCTCCCAGGAAAATTTGGAATGCGATCCGGCATACTCTCAG
>ONZH01015895.1:0-127375 GCA_900303285.1 Rhinella marina
GAAAAAATAGTGGCGGCTGGGGACCAAGTACCTAGGGACAGCCACTGCCATCAGGTTGCGGAAAGCCTCAATCTATACCAGTCTATAGCGCAGCATCTCCAGGGTCAGCAGTTTGAAAATGTGGACGTTTAGGGCTTGTGCATGTGGGTGGGTGGAATTGTATTCGCGTTTGCGCTCCAATGTCTGATGCAAAGACAGCTAAACGCTGCGTTGGGACACATTGGTGTAGGGTGTGGAGGATCATGGAGGTGAAGGGGTGGTTGTAGGGCGGGAGGCGCTCGTGCCAGGGTCCTGGGCGGGGGGTTGACTCGCAAAGCCAGCATGTGACACAGGGGAAGGAGCAGTGGTGTGATCCGCAGGAGGTTAACGGCCTTAGTTGGTTCCATTGAGTCATGTGCCTGCGCATGCTGGTAGTGGTTAGGCTGGTAGTGGTGCCTCCCCTGCTGATCCTGGTGTGGCACAAGTTGCACACCACGGTCCGTCGGTCATCCTCACTTTCTTTAAAGAACCTCCAGACTTGCGAACATCTAGGCCTCGGCACGGGAGCTTCACTCCGTGAAACAGTTGCTGATCTACTTGCTCTGGCCCTGCTTTTCCCTCTCGCCACCCCACTGCCTCTTCCAAGCTGTTCTGGTGCTGCACTTGCCTCCCCCTCAGAAGCACTGTCTTGACTAGGCTTACCAACCCAGCTCAGGTTAGTCACCTCATCATCCACCTGCTCTTCCTCTGATTCCTCACTCTGCTCCCCCCTGGGACTTACTGCCCTGACAACAATGTCAATGTCTGACAACCATGTCTCATCATCATCCGACACCTCTTGACGCACTACTTGCACTAAGTCCACACTCTCATCACCCACAGACTGCGAAAGTTCTAAATTTTGGGCATCGGGACAGAGCAACTGCTCAGGTTGCTGTTGAGCAGTGGTTTGTGTCTCTGGGTAGGGTCCTGAAAAGACTTCCTGTGAGTATGCCGGATCTGAATCCATATTTTCCATGGGGGGGGCAGGCTGGGGAGAAGGAGGTTGAGCTGGAGGAGCCAGAGGTCTACTCCCTTGGCTAAAGTGGGTGGACTGTGTGGAAGACTGGGTGGTGGATAAATTACTGGACACATTATCCGCTATCAACGTCATCACCTGTTCGCACTGTTGTGGTTTCAATAGTGGTGTACCACGTGACCTTGTAAGTTGCGAGATGAAGCTAGGGAGAAAAACTCTGCAGCGTTCCACTGCTCCCTCATCAGTAGGTACTGTGCCACCCTGCCCAGGACCACGGCCTCTGCCCCCCTACATCACTTGGACACCCACGTCCTCGACCCTTAGCCCTTGGGTTCAACATTTTGTGTAATCACTAAACTGTCGAATTAATATCTGAGGCCAAAAACGTATTCTCTAGACTGCGGATAGTGTACCACACACCACAGAATTTTTCACTGGACTGTATTAAATGTATCTGAGAGAAAAAACTTATTCTCTAGACTGCCGCTAGTGTAACGCACATCACACAATTTTTCACTGGACTGTAGGATATATGAATGAGAGAAAAAATGTATATTTTCTAGACTCTGGCTAGTGTGCAGCACACGACAGAATTTTGCACTGCACTGTAGGATATATGAATGAGAGAAAAAAATGTATATTTTCTAGACTCCGGCTAGTGTGCAGCACACGACAGAATTTTGCACTGCACTGTAGGATATATGAATGAAAGAAAAAAATGTATATGTTCTAGACTCCGGCTAGTGTGCAGCACACGACAGAATTTTGCACTGTACTGTAGGATATATGAATGAGAGAAAAAAATGTATATTTTCTAGACTCCGGCTAGTGTGCAGAACACGATAGAATTTTGCACTGCACTGTAGGATATATATCTGAGAGAAAAAACGTCCACCCTAGACTGACTCTACTGTACAGCACACAACATAATTGTTCACTGGACTGTAATATATATAACTGAGAGAAAAAACGTATTCCCTAGACTTCACTACAGATCCCAGCAAGCCAAGGTACAGCAGCAGCAAAAATGAGTACTGAGAGGACTTTGGGCAATTTCTTTTGGGTCTGTGTGGACCACGTGCTGTCCCTTCTGCCACCAGTCGCTGTGCACAGCATGCAGCCAAGATGGCGGTAGCTGCACTACAAGTCCCAGCCAGCAGCTGAGAGGAGGCAAAAAAAAAAGGTGCTTGTAGCCCTTAGAAGGACCGTTGGGTTCTTTGTGGGTGATTCCTGCCTAACCAAAATCTAAATTGAGGTTATTTGCTTATTTTCATTGAGGTACTCCAAGATAGCATCTCTTAGAAAACCCTCAAACAGTTTACCCACGACAGATGTTAAACTTACCGGCCTATAGTTCCCGGGCTCTGTTTTTGGACCCTTTTTAAATATTGGCACCACATTTGCTATGCGCCAATCCTGTGGAACACTCCCTGATGACATTACTTAATTCTCTTAGGATACAGGGGTGTATGCCATCCGGTCCTGGTGATTTGTCTATTTTAATCTTTTTAAGACGCAACTCTACTTCTTCCTGGGTCAGACAGGGCATTTTTAATGGGGAATTTACTTTTATATTCTGCATTTCATCTGACAGTTTATTTTCCTCAGTGAATACAGTGGAGAAAAAGATATTTAATAGCTTTGCTTTCTCCTCATCACTCTCTGCAACTCCCCCCTCATTACTCTGTAAGGGGCCGACACCTTCAGGTTTATACTTTTTACCATTTATATAATTAAAGAACATTTTAGGGTTAGTTTTACTCTCTTTGGCGATTAATCTCTTGGTCTCTAGTTTGGCTGTTTTTATTTGTCTTTTACGTATTCTATTTTTTTCCTTATAGTTTTTCAATGCTTCCTTGCCCCCCTCCTGTTTTAGTAATTTAAATGCTTTCTGTTTGTCATTTATTGCTATCTTTACAGCTCTATTTATCCACATTGTTTTTTTCTTGTTCCTTAACCTTTTATTCCCATAAGGTATGTACCTCTCACAATTAGATATTGTATTCTATATGTATTCTTCAGACTGTGAGATTTGTACAGTAATCCTTGTTAAGACTACTAACTGTACTTCATAGGTAGGTCCCAGGAAGAGATCCTCCCTGTAATACAGAGGCTCTATCCTGGGTGGAGGCACTGATATACTTCATTTATGTTCCCACTCTTCCATTCAGCGAAGGCTCCAGGTCCCCTTATACACACAGGTCAGCACCAGAGTCTGTTGTGGGAGGGATATTACTCCCCCCCCAAATAGGGCTACATTTGTTTGTTTGTATTGCTCCCGTTTGACTCTCACCCAGATGGGCATGGCTGTCAGGACTCCCCCCATTCTGCACAAAAGTCCCAGTTGCGCCTAAGCGCGCCTATTTTCCTTTTTACCCCCTTCTCAGGTTATTTGGGAGCCCCCTTTGCAAAAAAGGTTCTCTATGTGCTGCTATTTTCTATTATGTATGTATGGCCCCGTTTGACTCTCACCCAGCTGGACATGGCTTTGAGGACTCCCCCCAATTCTGCAGAAAAGTCCCAGTTGCGCCTAAACGTGCCTATTTTCCGTTTTCCCCTTCTCTGGTTATTTGGGAGCCCCCTTTGCAAAAAGGGTTCTGTATTTGCTGCTATTTTCTACTATGTGGATTACAGGTTACCTGTTTGGATTACAATATTACCTCACGTGGATTACAATTGAATTTCGGACTATGTGTTCCAGACAGTGTTTTATCATGCTAAGGAGCCACAAGGAGAGACTCTAACGTATATCTGAGCCTTTTATGCTTGCAAATGTTAAATTGATTGCACTAAAATGTTTGCATACTTATGTCTTTGCTGTATTTTAGCTACACTGTTTTTACTGGTTCAGCACTTTAGCCCATTGTGTGTATTCTTTTTCTGGTACTGCAATGTATGTGTCCTATTATGCACTTATTGTCCAGTGTTTTTAGTAAATTATGCACTTAGCTGGATAGCTAGCAGTGAGCACCTTATTTTTCTACCTCATATGGACTGCCTCTAAAGACTGTACGCCGCGGCCTAGCCTTGTGCGTATGACGCATTTGCGCATTAATAGTACGCTAAGGATTCGTATGCACTTTTGTACGCTAATCCTTACGTATTGCATACTTTTAACTATGCTGACTGTACGTTCGTAATTTGTGCAGGAATGGTTGCAAAACAACGATTGTTTTTTTGGATGTAGATTTGACCGAATAAATTCGTTCAAGTACGAATCTTGTCAGAAATTCGGCGAATATTTGGCGAAGCGAATTTTGGATCATTTGCTCATCTCTAATTGGGGGTCATTTATGCCTATCTATATACCCTCTGCATTGCTAGAGAATTAGCCAGATTTATGAATTAGGTGCACTTCCGGCAGTCCATGCGCCTGGAGTAGTTTTTACTCCTCTTTTATGCTTCTTTTTCCGGTGTGAACAATAGAAAACATATCAGGGCCAGAGTCCCAGCCCTCGTCACGGCCTCCCCACTCTGTGAGTGCAGTTATTTGTCCCTGTTTCTAATTTTCAACAGTTAGGGTATGCAGAGTTTGGGGAAAGGGAGGGGTTAGTCATACTGAATCTTGCCCCAGATGGCAATAGTGATAATTGCACAATAATAGTTCCTCCCTTTGTGCACAATAACAGTGTCCCTTTTGTGCCCCACATACAAATATAGTGCCCCCTATTGCTCCAAACTTCAAGTGCCCTCACATTGTAAAGGTAGCTCAGTAAAAAAAAGTAATACTTAACCTCATTCCTATGATGAGCAGAGCAACTCAGGCCTCCTCGGCGCAGGCAGGATCAAGTCACTGCGTCGTGCCTGCCTGCATTAATTTCATAAGTCTTGTAGGTGGCAGGTCTGAAGTCTATGAGAATGTATGGCAGGGTACAGTTCCAGCTACACCATAGTCAGGACTCTCACTGTCTCTCCTAGGAGTCCTTGCTATGGGCAGAGGGTGTGGAGCCACTGTACCAACTAACCGGTTTGACTTTGGGCTAACTCTAAGGGCATTATCCTGGTAGTACCCTGAGACTTTTTAAATGCCATTGTGACTTTTTAAGTCACAATGCTTCCTTCTCAACAATTGTGTACTCGATTGCTCCATGTAAATGCCCATCAGGTCATCGGCTACTTAATCCCAAATCTACTTGGATGTGAATGGGAGCTATGTACAGTGGCGTTGCTAGGCTAAAACATTCAGAGCCTGGACCCCTGATGTTTTGCCCCAGGCCCCGAATGTCCTGCCTGCCAGCTACAATTGTATTGCCATCCTCAGGACCACAACACAATTGAATCTAAAGCACTGCAAGAGATGGAGGACCTTTGGTGACATCACAGGTCATGTGATCAGTGCAGTAGCTGAGAAGGACCTGCGATGATATCACCATCATGTGACCAGTGCAGGAGAGGATGGCAGTGAAATGAATTCTAGGGGAAGAAGCTGTGGTGAGGAGAGGTAAGTGAAGGGGCGGACTACTCAGTGTGAGAGGCAGAGCAATGCTGGGAGTTGTAGTTATTTAACTGGGACTGTTATTTACATGGGACTGAATGTTAAAGGGGTGATGCTATTTACATGAGACTGTGAGTTGGAGGGGGCTATGGGAGGGGGTGATGTTATTTACATTTACATGGCACTGAATGTTGATGGTGGCGGTGGGAGGGGATGATGTTATTTACATAGACTGAGTGATGTTATTTACATGGGAATGAACGTTGGAGGGGGCTGTGGGAGGGGGTGATGCTATTTACATGGGACTGTATGTTGAAGGCAGCTGGGAAAGGAGTGATGTTATTTACATGGCTGAAGGGAGGGGAGTGATGTTATTTAATGGGACTGTATATTGGAGGGGCTGAAAGCAGGGGAGTGATGTTATTTACATGGGACTCTACAGCGGAGGGAGGGAAAATAATTTAATTTACATGGGACTGTATGGTGGAGGGGCTGAGGAATCATCATTGCTGAGGGCACTAAAGGGAGGAATATAACTACAGAGGGCATTATAACAGTATGGGACAGTATAAATACTGGGAGCACTTCAGGGTGAGCATTATAACAATAGGGAGAAGTATAAATACTGGGGGGACTGTAGGGGAAAGCATTACAACAGTAGGGGGCAATATAAATACTGGGGTACTGTAGGGGCATTTTAAATCCAGGGGACATTATAGGCATTCTTAGTACTACTGAGGGCTGTATAGGAGGGACTTATATATCTACCTTATTTCTACTAAGAACACTATGGGGGGCCTTATTACTACTGAGGGGTCTGTATAGAGCTTTATTACCACTAGGGGAACAATAGGGGGGCTTTATTTCTACTAGGGGCTCTGAAAGCCCTTGTAAGGGCTGCTGTAAAAGAATAAGCAGCTACACAGAGATTCTCTCTAGCAAGAGATTATTATTAGTTAGAGAAGTTGGAAACGCTATGGACATTTGGCTGCTGAAGAAGTGCCCAGTTGAAATACAAGTATAACTGTTGTTTCAGTTTACTTTATTATAGTGTAGGGATAGGGATATTAAACATTTTGTGACATATTTTATTAGGAAAAGAAGTTTCTTTTTACTAGTTGCGACCAGGCCCCTAAGCCAGGGGGGCCCCCCCTTGCCACTTCCAGGGCCGCACCGCCAATTAGGGGAGGTGCGGCCCTGGTCACAGTTGGGGGGCAATGGCGGGGCAGAGGGAGATGAGCGCTTCCATTGTGGAAGAGCTCATCTCCATAGTCATCTGTATCGCCGTCCTCAGGACAGTGATACAGATGCCTGTGCTGTGGGGCAGGGGAGGGAGAGGCGTCTCCCTTCCCCATTCATCTGATAGGCTGAAGGCACTAGGCCTGCAGCCTATCAGAAGCCGGCACAGGTGGCGCGATGACATCATTGCGCCGCCTGAGCCGTACAGCGCGGGACACAGGCCGGAAGAGGCCTGCATCGCTGATGGAGGTAAGTATAAGTGTTTATTTTTTTATGATGTAATTACGGACTGGAGCTCTTCTTAATGGCACATGGGGCACTGGGGCACGTCTCTTACTGGCACATGGGGGCATTTCTGTTACTGGCACATGGGGGCACTGGGGCATTTTTTTACTGGCACATGGGGGCACTGGGGGCATTTTTTTACTGGCACATGGGGGCACTGAGGGCATTTCTTATTGGCACATGGGGCACTGGGGGCCTTTCTTACTGGCACTGGGAGAATTTTTTACTGGCACATGGGGGCACTGGGGGCATTTTTTTACTGGCACATTGGGGCATTTTTTTACTGGCACATGGGGGCACTAGGGGCATTTCTTATTGGCACATGGGGGCACTGGGGGCATTTCTTATTAGCACATGGAGGCACTGGGGCATTTCTCTTACTGGCACATGGGGGCACTGGGGGCATGTTTTACTGGCACATGGGGTCACTGGGGGCATTTATTGGCACATGGGGGCACTGGGGGCATTTCTTACTGGCACATGATTTGGGGGGCAGCTATGGAGGTGGGACACTTTTTGGGGGGAAATTTTGGGGGCACTTCTGGCACATTATTGGGGCACTATGCGGGCTCTTCTTACTGGCGCATTATTGGGGGCACTATGGGGGCATCTACTGAGGCCACAAAGAAGGGGTATTTTATATGGGGGTCTCTGTATAGGGGCATTTTATACTGGGACACATTATGGCGGGTACTATGGGGGCATCTACAGGGGGGCACTAAGAAGGGGTATTTTATACTTGCAAATTATGGGGGACACTGAGGGCATTTACTGGGGCACTATTTAGAGGTATTTTATACTGGCACATTATGGGGGCACTATGGGGACATTAGCTCAACTGGGGCATTAAAAGGTTTTTTTTGCACTGGCACACATAAAGGGGCATTTTTGTACAAGGAGATTTTGTATAAGGAGAATTATTACTACTGGGGTTCTCTGGGGAACATGATTACTAGTATGGGCACTATGGAAGCATTATTACTTCTGGGGCACAGTGGGGACATTAGTACTGTTGGGGGCACTATTACTAACAAGTGCACTCTGGCAGAGAATTATTAGTTGGGACTTTGGGAGCACGATTACTGGGGGGGAGCATCTGGTCTGAAAGGAGAAGATGAGGAAAGAAAACATCTACATCAGAGGAGACGTCACTGGATGTACGAGTTATGGGGCGCTGTATTAGGCTACATTCACACGAACGTTGTGTTTTGCGGTCTGCAAATTGCGGATCCGCAAAAAAAAACGGATGATGTTCCGTATGGCATCTGTTTTTTTTTTGCGGATCCACTGTAACAATGCCTAGGACATGTTCTATTTTTTTTGCGGGGCTACGGAACGGATATACGGATGTGGATAACACACAATGTGCTGTCCGCATTTTTTGCTTACCCATTGAAGTGAATGGGTCCGCATCTGAGCCACAAAATATGCAGATCGGAGGCTGCAAAAGCAACTGTCGTGTGAATGTAGCCTTACCCTGTATGTTCTGTAGTGATATACGTAATGTTAGGAGGGAGAGGGTTAGGGTGAGAATTTGGCATGGAGGGGGGGCAATTTTTGACTTGGCCAGCAGAAAAGCTAGGTGCACCAGTGCTGAGGGAAGGGGGGGGGGCACAAGCTGAACTCTTGCACCAGGGAGCATGAGCATTTAGCTACGCCCCTGACTAGAAAACAGGGTGTGAAGAGTCTTCTTAGCAAAGCTCTAACTGAGCGTTGCTAAGGAGAGTCTGTCTTCAGTGTTTTACTGAGCGCTGAAGATGCCTGGGTGTAATACACAGTGGCTTCGAGCCTGCATCTTGTCACTACCCCAGTCCCTGACTCTGTACTTGTGCCCTACCTATCACTGCCCATCACTTCCCTATCTGACTTGTTACACATAGCATTTGGTAAAACACTGAAGACTGAATACAGATTATCCTTAGCAATAATATGGCTTTTTATAGGTTTATATTAATATAGCTAAAGTGTAACTGTTGTCTAAGAAGACAATTTACACCCTGTTATCTAGAACAAAGGAACATTTTTTACTAATAAAATATATTACAGAAATGTTTAACATCACTGTCCCTACACTATATAAAAAAACAAAAAACAAAATAACAGTTACACTTTAGCTATATTAATATAAACCTATAAAAAGCCATATTCATATAAAACCATAAAACTCAGTAGCAGGCAATTAAGTAACTTAATTTACTTGCGCTGTTATCTTGAAGATCTTCTGAGTTTGGCCCAGACTGTAAGTGTTGTAAAGAACATATAACCAGAAAGTGACAAGTGAGACATTTCATATTTCAGATTGTGCCATTTATTGAAATTAGACATCAAGATTAAAATATACAGCCAGCAAAAAAATGTGCCAGTTTATTCACCATCACCTTTTTAGTGTAACAGCCGCAGGCTAAAAAAAAATGTTGTCAACCTGAACAAACATCTCTGCAACACATTACACCGGTGCAAGGTCTCAATAGTTATAAAAGAAAGAAATATAGGTTTTTTTTTTAGGTTTTTGTAGGTTTATTTTGTGCCTAGAGAAAAAAATAACTTGTGCTTTGGCCTCTCACCTGTTACAGGGTCAGTGTGTTTAGAAGGAAGGATATATCATCAGATATCAGGCCAAATTCAAGGGACCCGCTTTAGATTGCTATGATAAGAACAATCTGTAAACTGTCTGGGATACTGTAGGAAAGTGTACCAAGTGTGGAGGATATGTTCATATGAGTGTATCTATAAAAATACTTCACCAGACACTGAACCAAATTACGTAGCCCATGGCAAGCAGTCAGATGCTTTAATGGGGTGATCCCACTTGAAACACCCTACTAAGGAATTCTGAATTAATAGATCAGAGAGTGCTTTGTCCAGAACCATCACTTATAAGCCAGAATAACCAGTGGCTACAAAAAAGCATCTTTCACTCTGGAGGACCCAGCATGTTTGCGGATTATGGTATGTTCACAGCCTACTGATTTTAATTGGAATTGTGTAATGCTTCATTTACTCTGTGGTGGCACTGAAGGGAAACTGAGCACTTGCTAACAGGTTACCTCATATATTACAGTTGTATGTTGGGAGTCCCAGTAGGAAAGAATTCATGTGATCAACTTATTGATGGGAAACCTTCTACAAAAGGGATCTGTCCAAAGTAGAAAACCCCTTTATTTTTCCTAAAAGTCGCATGAACTTCAGATAAAATATCCCAACTTGAGCTATATAGTTACACAGACTATGTGTGGCACCCTTGTATCTCATTAGGGTATGCACCAAGGAGAGTTTATTAGTTTTCTTATGAGAATATCTAATATAGGCATGAAGAAGATTGCAACTGTTGAGGGGTGTATGGGAAAAATTAATTAAATCATTCATTTATTTTCCCCTCAGTATACTGGTAGCATTTCTAGTGGCTTGTAGTATGGCATATCTAAACGTGCTAGAAGTGTTCAGAGTGGATGTACCTGCCAAAGTAATTGGCCGTGCCATTGCTTCATAGCCAAGACATGACAGAGACCAGTGTTGATTAGTGCCAAAACCAAATGAATATTCCTAATACCCAGATTGGTGTCTGGCGTGTATTGCTTTGAGTTCACAATTCCTCATTACTGCCTCTCTAGCAATCTACAGCACTGTGGGGACCAAAACCATACAGAACCCTTGCAGGGCTAGTAATCTTGGAAGTTGCTGATTGACATTTATTTGGTAGAAAGTATTATGCATGGTAGAACATGACTGGTGTGGTGTGGCCAATCACTCACACCAGTGGAGTGGGTTCTAATAACTATGAGTGAGTTATGTGAGTATGAGTGAGTATGTGAGTGAGTATGGAGCTCTTCACCTCCACTAATGAGCTGGCAATGGTCGGAAAGGAATGCTTTCTTCTCAACAATTGTGTGCCCAATCGCTGCATGTAAATGCCCATTAGGTCATTGTCTACTTAATCCCAAATCTACTTGGATGTGAATGGGAGCTATGTAAACGGTATAGCACAACAGACTACATTGCTACTGTAACTTAAAGGGACCCTGTCACCTCCGAAACACCCCCTGAACTAGAGTAAGTGGTGTATAGTCTAAGTGATGCTGAATCCGAATATGTAAGTTTTATCTTCATACTCACTTCCATTCCATCGCTGTGCTCCCACAAACCAGCAGTAAAATGCATTGAGAGGACTCTTCTTTGAGTCCTCTCCATTATATGAGTGAGCACCGGAGTCCACTGAGTGCATTTTACTGCTGATTTGTGGGAGCACAACATCAGAATGGAAGAGAGTATGAAGATAACAATTACATAACCAGACTCGACATCACTTACACTATACACTGCTTACTCTAGTTTGGAGGGTGTTTCAGAGCTGACAGGTTCCCTTTAAGGAATTACAGAAGCAGGTTAACTTTTTCTGCTATGGTGTGTGTAGCTCCGATTAACTACAATAGGAGTTATGAAACAGAGGAGTGCCATCCCGCTCAACTGTTTCTGTAAGCCCAGCCAGCGCTTAGTTCCATCTCTCCTTGGAAACAGGGAGACCCAAAAAGGACCAAGAAATCAACCTGTTCTATCTGACTTTAAAACTGTTCAGTTCAAAGGTGCAGATAAGGCAACAACTGTTCGGTCTCTCAAGGGAATACATTCATAAAGTAAACTAATAGCAAATCTACTAAACACCTTAAAGGGGTTGTCCGAGTTATTTTTTTTTGTTCTTTATATGTTTCTAACTTGTCAGGTATAACAACTTTCCCATATACTTTGTGTTTCTAAAGCTGCTGGTTTCTCAGAGTTGACTGAGGGTCACATGACCTGTGATGTCACCTTATCTCCCTGGTCTGTGATGTTTCGTGTACAAGCCTCAGAGTTCAGATAACAGTCTGTACACGAGACGTCACTGGCCACGCCCCCTTTCTTTGCCGGGCTGCTATCTGCTCTCTCCCTGGATTCCTTCAGATAAAACATTAACCCATTCAGCCAGAACACACTGAGGGCTCAAGGCTTTACAACCAGGGGCGGTCTTGGCATTTCTGGGGCCCTAAGCGAAGTTATGTCTGGGGGCCCCCCCCCAATGACACCTCACACCCCTGATGACACGGCCTCTGATGACACGCCCCCCCCCAATGACACACCCCCTACACCTCACTGGAGGGGGGGTCAAGGTTGCCCACAGCCTATGGCGTGTCCCAGACTCCCAGCTCTCTATTGGCTGGGCTGCAGGGGCGTAGCTAAAGGCTCATGGGCCCTGGTGCAAGAGTTCAGCTTGGGCCCCCCCGCCTAATACAGCGCCCCATACCTCTTACATCCAGAATAATACAGCGCCCCATACCTCTTACATCCAGTATAATACAGCACCCCATACCTCGTACATCCAGTATAATACAGCGCCCCATACCTCTTACATCCAGTATAATACAGCGCCTCATACCTCTTACATCCAGTGACGTCTCCTCGGATGTAGATCTTCTCTTTCCTTATCTTCTCCTTTCAGACCAGACGCCATTTTTCAGCCATTTCTTATCTCTGCAGTTTGACAGAAAAAAATCTTAGTTTACTACTTTTCCATCATCCTCCCATCTTCTGGACAAATCATCCTACCACCCCCAGTACTGTGCCACTAGTACCACACAGATAGTGCCCTTCAATAATTATTGGCACACAGTGTCCTAAAATAACTGCGCCCAGCAAATACTGTCCCGTAATCGTGTGAACATAACGTCCCCCAGAAATAACTGCGCTGATACTGTGCCAGGGTGCCCCCCACAGTAATAGTGCCCCCCACAGTACTAATGTCCCCACTGTGCCCCAGAAGTAATAATGCTTCCAATGTGCCAGTAAGAAGTGCTCCCCACCCATAGATGCCCCCCAAATTATGTGCCAGTAAGAAATGCCCCAATAATGCGCCAGAAGTTCCCCCCATTGATTCCCCCTCAAAATCATGTGCCAGTAAGAAATGCCCCCAGTGCCCCCATGTGCCAGTAAGAAATGCCCCAGTGCCCCCATGTGCCAGAAAAATGCCCCTAGTGCTCCCATGCCATAAAGAAATGCCCCCAGTGCCCCCATGTGCCAGTAAGAAGTGCCCCCAGTGCCAGTAAAAATGCCCCAGTGCCCCCTTGTGCCAGTAAAAATGCCCCCAGTGCCCCCATGTGCCAGTAAAAATGCCCCCATGTGCCAGTAAAAATGCCCCATGTGCCAGTAAAAATGCCCTGTGCCAGTAAAATGCCCTCAGTGCCCCCATGTGCCAGTAAAAATGCCCCCAGTGCCCCCATGTGCCAGTAAAAATGCCCCCAGTACCAGTAAAAATGCCCCCAGTGCCCCCATGTGCCAGAAAAAAATGCCCACAGTGCCCCCATGTGCCAGTAAAATGCCCACAGTGCCCCATGTGCCAGTAAAAATGCCCACAGTGCCCCATGTGCCAGTAAAATGCCCCCAGTGCCCCCATGTTCCAGTAAAAATGCCCCCATGTGCCAGTAAAATGCCCCCAGTGCCCCCATGTGCCAGTAAAAATGCCCCCAAAATGCCCCCAGTGCCCCCAATTGAGCTCCGGTCGGTGACTGCTACAATAAAAAAAAAAATTAATAAAAAAAATTAACACTTATACTTACCTCCATGGTGCTGGCAGCGATGCGATGCAGGCCTCTTCCGGCCTGTGTCCCACGCTGTACGGCTCAGGCGGCGCGATGACGTCATCGCGCCGCCTGAGCCGGCCTCTGATAGGCTGCAGGCCCAGTGCCTGCAGCCTATCAGAGGAACGGGCAGGGGAGACGCCTCTCCCTCCCCTACCCCAGTACAATACAGGCATCTGTATCGCCGTCCTGAGGACGGCGATACAGATGACTATGGAGATGAGCGCTTCCACAATGGAAGCGCTCATCTCCCTCTGCCCCTATCTGTGCGCAGGGCCGCGCCGCACCTGGCTAATTGGCGGTGCGGCCCTGCAAGTGGCAAGGGGGGCCCGCAGAGTGACAGCTGGGCGGGCGGTCTTGGGCACCGGCACAAGAGAAGAGCGTGGGGGCCCCCTTGGACGCCGGGGGCCCTACGCAAATGCATAGGATGCGTGGTGCCCAAGACCGCCCCTGTTTACAACAAATAGTAGCTGCAGCAGTGAGAGGAGACAAATTCTGGGGAAGGAGCTATAGAGGAATTGTACAAGAACAGGTAGGGAGAATTTCCTGTGTTTATCAGCAGTGTCATTGTACAGCTGGGACTTGTAGTCCTACACAAACAACATGCTGCTGAGTATCCCAGCAGGCAGACATGTACTCACAGCACTTATATTCACTGCCTTTGCAGAGAAGGGGGGAGGGGGGAGGGGCAGAGATTGTTATTACTGCATGTAAACAAAGGCCAGAAGAGAACCAGGGAAATGAGGAAATATAGATTTTTTTTTGCCTAAAACTTGCTAAACTTAGTTCTATATTGCTACCCATCAGATTTACAGTGTTATATTTTTTTTTTCCATAACTTGGACAACCCCTTTAAAAGTCAATTTATAAATCTATTTTTTTTTAGACTTTCTAGTAAAATAAATCATATAAACCAGTTCCTTGGTTGGTTGCTGGTGTTTCATTGTATTAAACGGAATGTTTGAGCTTAGTGTCAAGCTTTTGTATGTATTATAGTCATCAATGTTGGACTTAGGTTCACAAGGCCAAACATATACAAAAGTGATTGGCAGGTAAAATCTAAAATTTGATCCTCATGTTCCCCGATATATCTGCTGCTAGGGGAAAGTTAGGAAGCCCTCACACAGTTTAGAAGGTCAAATAGTCCTGGCAATATAGGTAGCTTTGTCCGACATATATCTAATGTGTATGGAAAAATTAAGTCCCACCCTCCATCTATACAGAACTTGTGAAAATCCAATTTTAATTGCATTGTAAACTTTGTTGTACACATGAAACATATCAAAAAGATCTAGTAGGTAATTTGTGAAGCAACCCATAAGAAATAAACCCGAGCAGCTATCAGCTCTATGGTCATTTCCAAATGGGGCTGTATTCTACAGGACCGTTGAGGTCTATTGCTGTATCAGAACAGTCCATCTCCGATCATGTTAATGAACTATACATTTCTCTTGTTCCTCTTTGTAATGTTATATTATTGGTGTTGTCATAGTGATATGAGTTGCTCTAATTTTGCTGGCAAGCTGTGCCAAGTAACAGGCATTGAATAAATAGCTTTGGGAAAATTTGCAAAAATAAATGAAGCAAAAACAAATGTAGTAAAATGAATGGATGAAGGAGGAACAACTGCAGTAGCAACCATAAAGTATGGTAATAAAAAATAACCCTGTTGCAGGTGAGAGGGTAGGTGCTGAAGGAGCGATATAACGCAAAAAATGTACACTTTTCGGAAGACTATAGACAAGACATTCTGCAAACAACCCAGCTCCCATAATTTACCTCTAATGAATGCAAAAAGAATCTCTTTTAAGAAGACATTTGGCACAGCCCAGATTTGGACAACATATATACCATGCAACAATTTCAGCCTAGTTAATATAGAAAGCCTTGTCAATAAATTTGTTCAGTTGTTAGGTCACATACTGCTCATAAGACCAAATGCTAAACCATAATGAGCTTGAAAAATTGGCCTATGGTCAGAATTATCTATACTGAAAATGACATTGTCTCCATTGTCTGTGAAGAAAGGAGGTGTTTGTAGGTATGCTCCCAGGCCATGATCTCAAGGCCTATTAAATCTTTTTATTTACAGTAATAAAACATATCTATTCAGCAATGAAGCATGATGGTCAATCAAGAAAAAGTCATGGATGATCACCTCCAAGACAAGTAAACTCCACCATGGACCACCACTGATCACACAAGGATGACAAGAGCAAGTGGTAACCGGCAGCTTGGTTTTTGAACTGAAAGTTCCAATGTCTCTTCCATTCCTGATATGACAGGCATTGGTTTAGATCTTAAAGAGTCCTTGAGTATCCTTGCACAAGGCAAGGCCCAGCAAACGTTCAGTTTAAACAAAGCTTTGTACCATCTGCAAGACTTGAAGTCTTGACGACATTTTCACCCAGGTCTTCTTCTCTTCAACTTGTAAGATGCAAGAACAAGCAACCTCTGAAATTTTAGAGGACTACAAATAGGCCATTTTAAAACTCTACATCTTCACCAGAAAAGTAACAAACACCACATTCGCAGACAATCAGTCATTCTTTTTCATTTTTTTAAGAAAGCATAACAAGGACCCTACACATTTATCATATAGATATTTGATAAGCAGCCTAACAGGACAGATCACTATTATATCTACATTGTAAACATGCCTTCACCATCTCATCAGTAGACTTTGTCAATTTTAGAAGCAACCATGCAGAGGACAGTAAACATGAATGCCCTGTACACTAGGAAGCATCATCCTTCCTATAAATATAATAAAGCAGTCACTGAGTTAGAATCAGAACCTGCACTACACTAGAAATTAAACTACACTCTAAACTTAAGAAATGCAAAGGAAAAAAAAGTGAAACATTTTCAATCAATTGCCAAATATATATATATATATATACAAGCATTAAAACAAAGCTTCAAAAAGTTCAAAAATTTAAGCAGTGCTCTCATTCACCCATAAATTACACTGCTTTCATAGTTGCTTTCAACAATGTAAAAAAAAAAACAAAATCTTCCTCCGTGATAACATATTGCAAATAGGTTATTCCAAGAATGTGTTACTTCTATAAAAAGCATGCATATAATAGATCTCAAATAGAAATACATATTTTCTTAAAACACTGATGTTGTCCCTCTAATATATATCACAAAAGATATTACACTGCTTTCATATTTCCTTTAAGCTATTTAAAAAAAAAATCTTCCTCTGTGATAACATATTGCAAATAGGTTATTCCAAGAATGTTTTACTTCTATTAAAAAAAGCATGCATATAATAGATCTTAAATAGAAATACATATTTTTTCTTAACACACTGATGTATTCCCACAAAATATATATATATGTAAGAATATTTATACATATTTATTATTACTATAACTTGCATTATCGGTCTGCGCTGAACTTTATTTTTTATTGTTTGTTTGTTCCGCACAACATTGCTTTATGTTGCTTTGCAGCTTAAATACTGTCAACTCTTTAGCTCTTCAACACATATGCATTCTCTGAAAAGATGCCACAGCTGGTGGCACCAAACAGCAAAATACTTTACAGGCTGGATACATATCTGTCATTTTATTGTAGTTATTACTTATTTTTTCCCTGGACTGCTATATTAGGTATATCTTGATAGGGTGCTCTGGTATTTAAGGCAGCCTTAGCTTTCAGAATTTCAAAAATAACAAGCCCTAGTAAAATGTAGAAGTGACTGATGATTAGTGATCTTGTATAACAGCTACAGAAGGTCCAAGAATAGAATGGAGCCTTCATTGAGAATGTTTGAACTTGTGCTTTAGATTTTTTTTTCCGAGTATGAGGCTATTTTAATGTCATTTCTGGAGTCAACGTGATTATGGGTTACAAAAACTTAATCAGTCCTTTTTATAAAAGGGGTTGTTCCACCTTGGAGGTATACTAGATCATAAAAAATGGTGTTCAATGTTACATTAATGTACTACAAAACAATATTGAAATTGTGATGGTTGTTATATATCGCTGCTGATGTCACAGGGCCAATCTGCGATGACATAATTTCCAGAGAAAGGTACATCCCCCTTCTCTCTTACTTGGTGGGTGACCAGGAATATGCATAGGACATGTCAGCACTCACAGGCTCACACACACTTACATATACTCACACACAGTTTAATGCCAGTTGTGACCTGGTATATAGTTTAAAGAAAGAAAGGCATGGATCAACAATGGGTAAGATAGGTGCACTGAGAGAGAGGGGGAATGGGACTTGGGATAGAAGACGGATAGGACTTCTTCTTCTAGTGTTGATAATTATTGTCATTGACCAAAGCTGGAGATTCAGCTGAAAGACAGACAAAGATAATATTAACAAATGCACAAAATTATAATAGTATACAGTATACTTTTTCTGTTTTGAACTGGAAGTGGAGACTTTCATTGCACCTGACAGCCAATAATCATGTAATACAAGTAAATGTTTTAAAAGGCTGCTCTCAAAGAATCCATACATCAGAGAGATCACTATTTAGAATGAGCACCCTTGATCAATGGTAAACTTTCCTAAACTTAAACACATAAACCTGAGAATCTAAAAAATAAAATGAAATAAACAAATGTAAACTCTTACTGTGGGAGGACAGATGGAGCTCCCGATCGGTGGAAATGAACATTTTGCCATTTGCCATCACGGCGGTGCCAAATACATGTCTCCTCTGATTGGGCAGTGCGGGGGACACCACTGGTATCCAAATACTGAGTTATGCGGATGTAGGCAATGCAGGCAGACTCATCACCCATCAAATGGATGTGAGGGTTGAGGATAGTTGTGTGAAGGGGTTTATTGCTCCGAGACCACACTAGAAAAAGACAAAAATGTATTTTCATTTATTACAAGTACTGCTTGGAAATATTTATTATGCTTCTTAGACCGTTGCTTAGGTAATACCAATTGTATTATAAAGAATGCATCAAGTTTAAAGAGGACCTTTCACGACTTTTAAAAAATGAATCTGCACTATCTACCTGATAGTGCGTCCCCCACTGATGCCAGCAGCGTTGTTTTCTTAGCAAATTGTCCCCCGGTGGCTTCACACGGGCCCCCCGTTCTTCGGTCCGGCTTTATGCTAATTAGAAGGCATCGGAACAGGGAGGAGGAGACTCCCTGTTCCTCAATGGGCGTTGCTTCTGCCCTGCTGTGAGCGCTGTCCAATCAGAGCGGACCGCTCACAGCAGGGTTGAACTCCTTCGGCCCTGCTGTGAGCGGTCCGCTCTGATTGGACAGCGCTCACAGCAGGGCAGAAGCAACGCCCATTGAGGAACAGGGAGTCTCCTCCTCCCTGTTCCGATGCCTTCTAATTAGCATAAAGCCGGACCGAAGAACGGGGGGCCCGTGTGAAGCCACCGGGGGACAATTTGCTAAGAAAACAACGCTGCTGGCATCAGTGGGGGACGCACTATCAGGTAGATAGTGCAGATTCATTTTTTTAAAGTCATGAAAGGTCCTCTTTAAGAGGTTGTCTAGGATTAAACAACTGGATATGTTTTATTTTATTTTTTCTGGAAAGATTCTGCAGTTATCTTGACTCTATCTAGCACTGCGGTTTACCAATCAATTTATTGTAGCACTATGTTGTTAATTTCTTCATAACTAAAGCCTATAATGAACTTTTCTTCATCTAAGGGTACGTTCACAGTTGCAGCAGTGTATCTTGCAGGCTGCCGGACTTTCCTGGATCTGACATTGCAGGATTCTATAGTTCACTGCTGGATCCTCATTGTCTATAATGGGGTCCAGCAGTGATCTGGCCACTTTCCGGCATAACTGCCGGGTTTCAGCCACACAGAAACAGTTGCATGCCGCAGATGCTAATGTACCCTAAGGGTCCTGTTACAATGTCCAATGCCAGGCCAATAAGGAGTGTTGATTGATAATAGTTTATAGCTGTTTATTTAAAGTACCTTTCACATGGCTTGATGCTAAGCAGAAGGGGGTTAATTGATTATTACAGTTGTTTCTCCTCTCCTGTTCACACTGCATATTGTCCGCAGCACACCCACTGCTCCCACAGGTTGATGTGCTGCTGAAAAATGACAAATCTAGGTGATGCATGAAAGATGCAATCACCCAACAATGATTGTTTTTCATCTTTTGGGTGATTGGCATTACCTTTACACAGGACAATTATTGGGAATAAGTATTCATACAAACCTTCGTTCCCAATAATTGCCTGATCCCCAACCCATGTAAAAGGCCCCTAAGTCAAAAATAAAGTGAACAGTAGTTTACAACCTGTTTATTTTACATGCACTATCCCTATTATTACAAAAATGTTGATAATAACTCACAATTTTCAAAGTAGAAGCGATGAAAGTCTAGACCCTCCACCAGGTTCCCTAGTGCTTCAGGTTCAAATGCTGTCATTCCAGGGTCACACATTTTACTACAAGAGACAGAAATGAATGAGAATGTAATCTCTAATTAATATTATGACATAACACTTTAGTAGCATTTAGAGAAGAAATGGAAGAAATGGAATATGACTATATTTTAGCATCTTTCTTTCAATGTCCTGATCACAACTTACACTACATGGGCAAAAATATGTGAACACCTGATCATAACATCAAAATGAAGTTGAGCCCCTTCTGTTACCATAAAAGCTTCCATTTTTCTAGGACTTCCACAAAATTATGGCATGTCTATGGGGAACTCTGACCATTCAGCAAAGAGAGCATTTGTTGCACTGATGCTTGATAAGAAGCTCTGGCTCATAGCCATCACTCCAAATCATCTGTAAAGTGTTCAGTGGGGTTGAGGTCAAGGCTTTTTGTACCCACTTAAACACCCTCACACCAGACTTGTCACACAATCTTTTTATGAACTTCGCTTAGTGCACAGGGTTACAGTCATGCTGTAATAGAAAAAGGTCTCCCCAACTGTTACCACAAAGTTAGATGTTGCGGCATTAATATTAGCCTTCACTGAAAATAAGGAGGACAGCCCAAACCCTAAAAACAGTCTATACCATCCCTCCTCTCCCAAATTTTATATTAGGCATTGTGCATTCCAGTAGGTATTGTCCTCCACAGATCTGCCAAGCGAAGTTTCATCAATCGGACTACAAGATAGAGCAAAACATGATTCATTTCTCAGACAGAGAACACATTCCCCTATTCTGTAGTGCAGTGGTTGTATGCATTGCAGTCAATATTTGGCAAGGCTGGCATGGTAATTTTAGGCTGCTGTGCACCTGCTTGACCATGGAAACCCATGTCATGAAGCTTCTGACACACAATTCTTGTACTGATGTCACTTACAGAGGTAGCTTGGAACTCTGTAGTGAATGGTGTAACAGATAATAGGTGATTTTTATGCACCATGTCCATCAGCACTTGGCAAGACCCACTATGAGTTTTTGTGGTCTAAACTTAATTGGCTGAGCTGTCATCGGTCTGTTTTTTTTCCACTTTACAATGGAGTTGAACGAGGCAGATCACAAATTTTACAAATTTACTTGTGGCAACGGTAGCATCCTATAACAGTGCCAACTATAAAGTCAAAAAGTTCTTCTGTATGACCTTTACTTACTTACATATTTGTTACTAGTGGTTTCTTGCAGACAGCCAAAACTTGTCCCCAAGAAGGATTACAGGGGTGGGACAGATGGCAAAAAATAAGTTCCTATGAACCTCGGTCCAAATATTGACTGCAGGTACTGGGATAGAGAAGGAATAGGAAGTGGTAGCTGTGACTACTTCCATATACAGTCATGAATGGAGGTAATACATTGAGTCAACTGTCTTGATGAGCATTATAGCGAATTCATAGAAACTGCTCAAATGATTGGTTGATCTCTCAGTTTCGCTATTGCTTTATAGATGTAGGAAGACGAGAAATCTAGAGTAATTCCCAAAGAACTGAACAAGGCTCTCCAAAATTTGATTAAATATGATGTGGGTTGGTAGAGTAGACCATGATAACAAAAAATTTCTTTGAAGAAGATGTGCCAATCATTGATCAACCCAGGCAAATGAATAAAATGCAGAATCTTAGATACGTGATTCACTACCACCAAGATGGCAATACAGTCCTGTGTGGAAACAAAAACTGTGACAATGTCCAATGAGATCTCATACCACAGTTTATTTCAGATCAGAAAAGGTTTAGGAGGACCAGTTAGTGCTAGCTGGGAGGATTTACATTCTGCACACTTAGTATAGGAAGCCACAAACTCCTTTACATGTTATCTCCAATATGATCACCAGTAGAAACTAGATAGTAATTCTGAGATGAGTTGGACTCCTGGATTTCCAGAAAGTATAGAGGAATGATACCAATTCAATACTTCCACGTGATGATCTTCAGGTACAAGAGTACATGCTCTAGGAGATTTGGCTGGAGCTGTGGAAATGACTGCAGAGGTGCAATTAGGGTTGATGTGAGCTGGAGTTTCAGGAAAGGTATCCCACGAACTGAGAGATCTTGAAGGATCTCTGTATGATTATTTGCTGCTGGGCAATATGTGCTGACAAAGATGAAATGAGGCAATAAGAGTTCCAAGCATACCTGATGAGGTTTCAACCTGTGAGCAGCTTGACGATACTCAATATTTTTGAAACAAGGAATTTGGCAAGTGAAAGAGTTTCTGGATTTTGGTTTGAAAATACAATATATTGACAAAATCTGATACGGTGCAGGAATCTCAGCCATGATGGACATAAAGTAGACTGGCATAGTGGAAGGAGGATATGAACATTTCTTGAGACAATTCCTAAAACAAAATGTACACCACTGAGTAAATAGCGTATTTTTCACCCAAAAGACACACCTAGGTTTTAGAGGAGGAAAATACAAAATATTTTTCATTACACCCCACCATTCAGACCTCAGATCAGACCCCCAATGTGAATGACCCCCAAGCAGACCTCAATCAAAGCCCCAATGTCAATAAGAGCTCCCATTCAGGCCTCAGATCAGACTCCCAATGTGAATGACCCCCATGCTCACAGCAGACCAAAAAAAAAGCCACTTATCTCTCCTGCTCCTGATGCTGCCACTCCTGTCATCCAGCACTTTTCCTTTTCTTCCTGCTGCACGATGTGCTGTGACCCGACGTTGCACGGTGTGAGGTCACAGAGCACCAATGTACATTCACTGCTTCTCTGTCCTCCTGTACTAATGGGTGCTTCCATAATGGAAGTGCTCATTGGTATTTGCCCCACAAAACACACTGAAATTTTCACTTTTTTTTTTTTTGGGGGGGGGGGAATTGGATCTTATAGAGTGAAGAACTCCTACTTGGATTAACACCAACTAAATCCAAAGCCAAATTAGTTCTTGTGGAATAACACAGCCATTAACAACAGTGTGGTTAAGTGGCCCTGGAAGGAGCAACAATGGGCGATGCAGCTGGCTGGACAAAGAAAGGTCAATACGATTGTTTGCAGCCCCAGAGTTCAAATAAGCTTGACTAGGCTCTGAATAGGAACAGAGTAACAGGAACTAAGAGCAAGTCTATGCTGGAGGATAGTTAGACCTAAGGTATCCCTCCATTCATACCTAGTCAGCGGAACCAAAGACTACTTTCTTTCTACAGTAGAAGCAAAGACCTAGAGTCAGTCTACGAGACCTCTCTCTAAAGGAATTAAAGTGTAACTGCCATTTTATTTGTGCAGTGTGTAGGGGCAGTGGTACTGACATTTTGGTAATATACATTAATTACTGAATATATTTCTATTAGAAAAATAGCCCTAAATTGGCCCATTTTGAGCCTTAACAAAGCTTTTCTGTCTTCTGTTTACATAACAGTGGAGACTTGCTAACAATGACTGTGTTATGTAAACAAAAGACAGAGGAGCATTGCTAAGGCCCAAAATGGGCCACTTTAGGGCTATTTTTCTAATAGAAATGTACCCTTGGATTGCTAAACACTTGTGACTCTACAACTTTGACCCTGGCTTATTTTGTACTTATGTTTGGACTGTTGTTCTTTAAAAGGAATCTGTCACCAGTGACCTCCCTATCCAACTGTTTGCATAGACACATAGCTGTGTGTCACCTGATTATAACACTCCCTACTATTGCACATTGAAGGGTTAAAGGGACTCTGTCACCAGGGTCAACCCGGTTAAACCAGACATACTGGCTGCTAGGGCTCATCATGCTGATTAAGACAATACCTTTCTTTTGTCTGTATGATAAACAGCTGCAGATAAATCTGTGGTTCTATTAATATGCAAATGAGCAATTGGAGCACAAGGAGACAAGGCTGAATCCTTTGAGCACTGCTTTGTAACACCTCCGGTGCTCTGCACACTCCCTCATCCCCTTGATTCACAGGGCTAGACATATGGCTGAGGGCAGAGCTGTGTCCTAGAGCTATGTGCACTGCTAGCATATAACTATCACATACTCTATGTACTATAGCTTCACCACACTGAGATCTTCTTAGAAAGCTAATCTTCATATTATTGCTTTATTCACAGGCACAATATATGATTAGAAAGCCACCAGTAATATGTGTTAGCTAATAAGCATTGGAAAAACATGCATCTGTATCTGGTAATGTTATAGCTTGGTGGTTAAGTGATTGTTTTGCATGTATAGATCCCAGGTTTGAATCTTAGCAGTGACTTCAACATTTTTTTTCTTCCACATATACAGTGCCTTGCGAAAGTATTCGGCCCCCTGGAACTTTTCAACCTTTTGCCACATTTCAGGCTTCAAACAAAAAGATATAACATTTTAAATTTTTGGTGAAGAATCAACAACAAGTGGGTCACAATTGTGAAGTGGAACGAAATTTATTGGATCATTTTAAACTTTTTTTGTAATAATAAAACTGAAAAGTGGGGCGTGCAAAATTATTTGGCCCATTTACTTTCAGTTCAGAAAACTCACTCCAGAAGTTCATTGAGGATCTCTGAATGATCCAATGTTGTCGTAAATGACTGATGAAGAATCCACCTGTGTGTAATCAAGTGTCCGTATAAATGCACCTGCTCTGTGATAGTCTCAGGGTTCTGTTTAAAGCACAGAGAGCATCACGAAGACCAAGGAACACACCAGGCAGGTCCGTGATACTGTTGTGGAGAAGTTTAAAGCCGGATTTGGATACCAAAAGATTTACCAAGCTTTAAACATCCCAAGGAGCACTGTGCAAGCGATCATATTGAAATGGAAGGAGTATCAGAACACTGCAAATCTACCAAGACTCGGCTGTCCCTCTAAACTTTCATCTCAAACAAGGAGAAGACTGATCAGAGATGCAGCCAAGAATCAGTCGAACACTTCACAAATCTGGCCTTTATGGAAGAGTGGCAAGAAGAAAGACATTTCTAAAAGATATCCATAAAAAGTCTTGTTTACAGTTTGCCACAAGCCACCTGGGAGACACACCAAACATGTGGAAGAAGGTGCTCTGGTCAGATGAAACCAAAATCGAACTTTTTGGAAACAATGCAAAACGATATGTTTGGCGTAAAAGCAACACAGCTCATCACCCTGAACACACCATCCCCACTGTCAGACATGGTGGTGGCAGCATCATGGTTTGGGCCTACTTTTCATCAGCAGGGACAGGGAAGATGGATGGAGCCAAATACAGGACCATTCTGGATGAAAACCTGTTGGAGTCTACAAAAGACCTGATACTAGGATGGAGATTTATCTTCCAACAAGACAATGATCCCAAACATTTAGCAAAATCTACAATGGAATGGTTCAAAAATAAACGTATCCAGGTCTTAGAATGGCCAAGTCAAAGTCCAGACCTGAATCCAATTGAGAATATGTGAAAAGAGCTGAAAACTGCTGTTCACAAATGCTCTCCATCCAACCTCAAAGAGCTCAAGCTGTTTTGCAAGGAAGAATGGGCAAGAGATGTGCAAAACTGATAGAGACATATCCCAAGCGACTTGCAGCTGTAATCACAACAAAAGGTGGCGCAGCAAGTATTAATGCAAGGGGGCCAAATAATTTTGCACGCTCCACTTTTCAGTTTTATTATTACAAAAAAAGTTTAAATGATCCAATAAATTTCTTCCACTTCACAATTGTGACCCACTTGTTGTTGATTCTTCACCAAAAATTTAAAATGTTTTTTAAAATCTTTTTGTTTGAAGCCTGAAATGTGGCAAAAGGTTGAAAAGTTCCAGGGGGCCGAGTACTTTCGCAAGGCACTGTATCCCATAAGAATATTCTATGTCCTTATCATATTGAGAATAATGTTTTTTTCTTTAGAAAGCTTATAAATATTACTAGTTTCTTTATAATCATATTTTGTGTTACCGTACCGTCAATTTTTGTCAATTTTGTGTTCAGTGATGAGGCAAACTTTTATGTGAATGGTGAAGTTAACAAACAAAACCACCGCTATTGGTCTGACACTAACCCACATTGGATAGATCCCTCCAAGACTGTTGGAACGCATAAATTGATGGTATGGTGTGGTATATGGGGTACAAAGAAAGTGGGGCCATTCTTCATCAATGGAAACCTCAAGGCCACTGGATATGTGAAATTGCTATATGATGATGTGTTTCCCTCTTTATGCACTGAAGCTGGCACGTTCCCTGAGTTTTTCCAGCAAGATGGTGCACCACCACATTATGGGTGTCAGGTCTGAGCATTCCTAGATGAACAGTTTCCTGGAAAGTGGATTGGTCATCGTGGGCCAGTTCAATGGTCCCCAAGGTCTCCCGATCTGACCCCCCCAGACTTTTATCTATGGGGTCATCTGAAGGCAATTGTCTATGCTGTGAACATACGAGATGTGCAACACTTGAAACTACGAAGCCTGTGCTAGCATTTCTTCTGCGGTGTTGCTATCAGTGTGCGAAGAGTGGGAGAAGAGGGTTGCATTGACAATCCAACACAATGGGCAGCACTTTGAACACATTTTATAAGTGGTCAGAAACTTGTAAATAACTCATGAAAGAATAAAGTTACATTAAAATCAAGCACTCCATAGTTTTTCTTGTGAAATTCTTAATAAGTTTGATGTGTCACATGACCCATTTCCCATTGAAAAAAACTAAAGTTGGATCCAGAATGGCCGACTTCAAAATGGCCGCCATGGTCACACCCATCTTGAAAAGTTTTCCCCCTCCCATATACTAATGTGCCACAAACAGGAAGTTAATATCACCAACCATTCCCATTTTATTTAGGTGTATCCATATAAATGGCCCATCCTGTAGTTCAGCTAGCATTGTAAATAAGGAGAGCAGTTAAAGCCCTTAGTTTCTTGCAGAAGGACCAGTGTTTAGTAGAAGAGACTCTGCTGATCTGCAGATAGGGGCCAGTGTTTAATAGAAGAGACTCTGCCAGACTGAATGAGTGACCAGAAGAAGACACTGAGATAGGTCACCAGCCCTGTGAACAGGGAGCCAGCCGGACAACTGAGACACAGACTCTGGGCCACCAGCCTTTGGCAAAGGTACTAGCCTTCTGACAGCGCAGCGTTGGGGCCACCCAAACCTGGTCACTGTATATGCAAATTGAGCTTGGGTGAAACAAGAGCAATTGTGACAACCTCAATGCACCAAAGTCTAACTCCCTCCTGTGGCTAGCCTCTCCCTTACTCTCCCTTATATATATAAACTTGGGAACTGTACCACGAATCAACAAAAGAAAAACAGTGTTTTAATCAGGTATATCACAGCTATGTGTCTATGCAAACAGTTTGATTGGAAAGTCACTGGTGACAGATTCCCTTCAAGCTCCTGATACTTCTGTTGGAGATTCACTGTGGGGGTCATAGGGTGAAGAACATATCCTTTAGTGTCTACACCCTGGTTTAGCCTACTCCAATCAGATTACAGTTTAGAGGATCCACTATTGCTACAATGTTGTAACAGTAAAATCAAGTAATGGATCCCAAAAATATAGCAGCTACTACATTCCTACACGTTGATGCCCACAGTTAACTTCCTTTCAATGTGACATGGTTCAGGCTAACTAGGATCTCTCTGCTCAGATGGACTTTCTACCATACCAGCAGCAACTGGCACTATGGATCGCACCAGTAATGTAGACTTATGTCTCAATCTTACACCCTCATCTACCAATTCCTGCTAGATTTGATAAAAATCCTAAGGCCTGCTGGAGATTTATCAACCAGTGCACTGCACATTGAACTATGTGCTGCAGCAATTCAGCTCCAAATGTGTGAAAATAGTCTATATGTTTTCCTTATTTCCCCCAGAGGCTGTGGCCTGGGTGGCTCCCCTGTAGCCTTCCGCAGAGGAACCTGCACAAACCCACTCTGCCACAGATGCCCAATTTTGCTTAAGACATGGGACAGTGGGACAAAATGCTATTCAGTTCTGTACCTGGGCATCTGAACTTTCCAATGATGAAACCTTCTCATCTCATAAAACGTGTCTCACTGACTACCAGAGAGGATTTGTGTTTCAAGGAGAGAACCCTGGAGAAGGACCACCGTTTCCTTGCCTAGCAGCCATTGTCAATTGCCCACCTAAGGAGAGTGGAACCTATAGATAAGAGCATTTTGTCTAACAAAAAAAACTCAATAGTATTCTTTCCATGCATAATGTATTCCTATGTGCACTGTACTTTGTATAGTTGCTTGTTTTCTTTTTTTTTAAGAGGACAAAATTAGAAATATAATTTTTTGCAAAAACTGCAGTGTCACAAAATAATTAACACAAAACTGTCCATTAGTCCATTATAGACAGAGAACAATTAAGATAATGGAAGCAACATCTCCATCAAATGGCGGAAATGAACGACACCTGACAGACTGTAATGACTATAAACTGAACGCCTCCTGTTGGACCATACTGACTATAAAATGAATGCCTCCTGATGGAACACACTGGCTATAAAATGAACTCCTCCTGATAGACTACACTGACTATAAAATGAACGCCTCCTGATGGACCATATTGACTATGAAATGAACACCTCCTGATGGACCATATTGACTATGAAATGAACACCACCTGATGAACCGCAGTGACTATAAAATGAACGCCTCCTGATGGACCACACTGACTATAAAATGGACGCCTCCTTATAGACCACACTGACTATAAAATGAACGCCTCCTGATGGACCACACTGACTATAAAATGAAAGTTACCTGATGCACTGAACTGACTATAAAATGAACGCCACTTGACGGACCATACTGACTATAAAATAAACACCTCCTGATGGACTGCAGTGACTATAGACCACATTGACTATAAAATGAGTGCCACCTGAAGGACAATACTGACTATAAAATGAACGCCACCTGACGGACCAAACTGACTATAAAATAAACGTCTCCTGATGGATAATTTTGAATAAAAATTTAAGCCTCATGATGGACCCCATTGACTATAAAATGAACACCTCCTGACGGACTGCACTGACTATAAAATAAACTCAACTTGACAGACCACAATGACAATCAAATAAATGCCTCCTTGATGGACCACACTGACTATAAAATGAATACCACTTAATGGACCACACTGACTATAAAATGAACATCTCCTGATGGACCACATGAAATATAAAATGAACTCCTCCTGAGTCCTGATGAACCACACTGACTATAAAATGAACGCCTCCTGATGGACCACACTGACTATAAAATGAACTTCTCCTGAGTCCTGATGGACCACACTGACTATAGAATGAATATCACATGATGGACCACACTGACTATAAAATGAACGCCACCTGACAGACCATACTGACTATAAAATGAATGCCTCCTGAAGGACCATACTGACTATAAAATGAATGCCTCCTGAAGGACCATACTGACTATAAAATGAATGCCACCTGATGGACCATACTGACTATAAAATGAATGCCTCCTGATAGACCATACTGACTATAAAATGAATGCCACCTGATAGACCATACTGACTATAAAATGAACGCCACCTGACGGACCATACTGACTATAAAATAAATGTCTCCTGATGGACCATACTGACTATAAAATGAACAACACCTGACAGACCATACTGACTATAAAATGAACATCTCCTGACGGACCTCACTGACTATAAAATAAATGCCTCCTGATGGACCGCACTGACTATAAAATAAACACCTCCTGATGGACCACACTGACTATAAAATGAACGCCTCCTGATGGACTACACTGACTATAAAATGAACGCCACCTGACAGACCATACTGACTATAAAATAAACACCTCGTTATGGACCGCAGTGACTATAAAACGAACGCCTCCTGATGGACCACACTGACTATAAAATGAACGCCTCCTGATGGACTATTCAGACTATAAAATAAACGCCTCCTGATGGACCACACTGACTATCAAAGGAACGCTTCCTTGATGAACCACACTGACTATAAAATGAATACCACATGATGGACCACACTGACTATAAAATGAACGCCACCTGACAGACCATACTGACTATAAAATTAACATCTCCTGATGGACCATACTGACTATAAAATGAATGCCACCTGATGGACCGCACTGCCTATAAAATAAATGCCTCCTGATGGCCCACACTGACTATAAAATGAATGCCTCCTGATGGCCCACAATGACTGTAAAATGAATGCCACATGACAGACCATACTGACTATAAAATGGACACCTCCTGATGGACCGCAGTGACTATAAAACGAATGCCTCCTGATAGACCACACTGACTATAAAATAATCACCTCCTGATGGACTATACTGACTATAAAATAAACGCCTCCTGATGGACCACACTGACTATAAAATGAACATCCCCTGATGGACCATACTGACTATAAAATGAACGCCTCCTGATGAACCGTACTGATGACAATGCGTTCTGGTTCCCATTAGAAAACCCGGAATTTCACCAGACAAGAAGATGCAGCATACTGCGGTATTTTATCCCATATTTTTGACAGAATCTGCTGTGGAATCTCCTGATGGATCCTCCAATACAGACATGGACTTCTGTACGTGTAGCCAATCCTGACATAAGTCAGAGCATACTTGTTCTATGAGTGTCACATATGGGTGTCTTTTTTCCAGAAAAGGAGCGAGAAGATGTTTTCCCATCTAATCCCCTCTGCACCAAATTAGGTGATTTTGTCTGAACAGTGTCAAATTAGTCACACCAAACACACAGACATCAGTAAAGTCTCCAAGTGTTTTCCTGTCCATACTGGATCTTTACAGTAAAACCTCTCCTTTAGTGCTCCTCTAGTAATACCTGTTACTAGCTGCAGTAATAGCAACTGTGACTATAGATAGATAGATAGATGGAGCAGGTTTCCTTCAGAACAGAAATTTTCTCACGACAAAAAAACCCATCAGCTTCTATTAGTTTTATAGGACAAACCAAGGCAAACTGGGTTCCTGCATAGGGCCACAAGCCTCAAGGGCAAGAGTAAAATAAGTGGAGGGGAGCGGTTTTTCTTGGCTCTGTGGTACATGTTTGCATTTGAGGCTGGAGCAATATTTTTGTTTGCATTGTATATTAAAAATAACAGGAAAAAATAGTTTTATATAAAAAAAGGCTCAAAATATGATCATAAACATAGCCAAAATTTTTTTTTGTTAGAAAAGGTAGCGACCAGTGTGAACGTACCCTAAGAGCCAGCAACAGTGAGGCAATGAGTACATGCCTTGTATGAACAAAATGGAGGGATGCAATTAAGGAAGAAAGAATATCAGCTGAGGCCATAGCTTACATACTTACCGTACTTACTATACCATACAAGAAGGAGGAAGAGCTCAGAAAAGAAAACCAGTTCCTAAAAGAACTTACAGGTACATCTCAATAAACTAGAATATCATCAAAAAGTTTTTTTTTTAGTAATTCGGTTCAAAAAGTGAAACACATATATTATATAGAGTCATTACAAACAGGGTGAACTTTTTCAAGTTGTTATTTATGTTAATGTTGATGATTATGGCTTACAGCCAAGGAAAACCCGAAATTCCTTATCTCAGAAAATTTGATTAATTAACCCAAAACACCTGCAAAGGCTTCCTAAGCCTTTAAAAAGGGCCCTTAGTCTGGTTCAGTAGGCGACACAATCATGGGGAAGACTGCTGACTTGACAGATGTCCAGAAGGCTGTCATTGACACACTCCACAAGGAGGGTAAGCCACAAAAGTTCATTGCTAAAGAAGCTGGCTGTTCACAGAGTGCTGTATCAAAGCATATTAATGGAAAGTTGAGTGGTAGGAAAAAGGGTGGTAGAAAAAGGAGCACAAGCAACAGGGAGAACCACAGCCTTGATAGGATTGTTAAAAAAAAAGTCGTTCCTAAATTTGGGGGAGATTCACAAGGAGTGGACTGCTGCTGGAGTCAGTGCTTCAAGAGCCACCACACACACACATGTATCCAGGACATGGGTTACAAGTGTCGTATTTCATGTGTCAAGCCACTCATGACCAATAGACAATGCCAGAAGCATCTTACCTGGGCCAAGGAGAAAAAGAACTGGACTGTTGCTTAGTGGTCAAAGGTGTTGTTCTTAGATGAAAGTAAATTTTGCATTTCATTTGGAAATCAAGGTCCCAGAGTCTGGAGGACGAGTGGAGAGGCACTCAATCCAAGCTGCTTGAGGTCTAGTGTGAAGTTTCCACAATCTGTGATGGTTTGGGGAGCCATGTCATCTGCTGGTGTAGGTCCACTGTGTTTTATCAAGACCAAAGTCAGTGCAGCCATCTACCAGGAAATTTTAGAGCACGTCATGCCTCCCTCTGCCGACAAGCTTTTTGGAGATGGAATTTTTATTTTCCAGCAGGACTTGGCTCCTGTCCACACTGCCAAAAGTACCAATACCTGGTTTCATAACCACAGTATCACTGTGCTTGATTGGCCAGCAAACTCGCCTGACCTTAACTCCATAGAGAATCTATGGGGTATTGTCAAGAGGAAGATGAGAGACACCAGACCCAACAATGCAGATAAGCTGAAGGCTGCTATCAAAGCAACCTGGGCTTCCATAACTCCTCTGCAGTGCCACAGGCTGATCGCCTCCATGCCATGCCGCATTGATGCAGTCATTCATACAAAAGGAGCCCCAACCAAGTATTGAGTGCATTTACTGTACATACTTTTCATTTGGCCAACATTTCTGTGTTTAAAATTTTTTTTACAGTTGATCTAATATAATATTCTAATTTCCTGAGATAATGACTTTTGGGTTTTCCTTGGCTGTAAGCCGTAATCATCAACATTAACAGAAATAAACACTTGAAAAAGTTCACTCTGTAATGACTCTATATAATATATGGGGTTCACTTTTTGAACTGAATTACTGGAAAAAAAAACTTTTTGATGATATTCTAATTTATTAAGATGCACTTGTATATAGACTGTGGAAACATTGGTTACATGCAGTACAATAACATAAAGAGAAGAAATTACTAATGAAAGAGTTATGTTATATAAAATTGGAAATATCTTTTATTATTATTATAAATACTGTCTTGGTGCAACTACTCACGTGTAGCATTCAAAGTCTCCATTGCTTATGGCCTCTATTAACTGTTCTGTCACTTTAATAATTTCCTGCTTTCTCACTGCAAGCATGAGGAAAATAAGTGTTAATCCTTGGGTCTTAAGGTTGATCAATGTGAAATGGTGCAGAGGGAATGCAAAGAGATATCTTAACAAAATGACATGGAATACAGTTTTCACTAAGGGCTCATGCACACAAACGTGTGCTGTCATTGCCGTGCTGTGAACCGCAATTTGTGGTCCACATTGCAAGTGTGAGTTGATATTGTAAATTCCTGGTAACTATCAGGCATTTCTACAGTTAGTATATCCCACCAGATTGGGTTTAGTTCATTATTAGACCCACAGGCTCGGAGTGATACCACACTTAAGCTGGGATTCATTGGTTCCTACCAGCTATCACTCTGAGCCCTGGAGTCACTGTTTGTTTTGTCTATTGTCAGGACTTTAGAGGTTTTCTGACTCTGCCCTAACAGTGACCACTGGGTTGCCTGAGATACATTTGGCTGGCAAGCCCCATTCCCAATATTTTATCTACTAACTAATACATCTTTATTATTTTGTATTTTGGTCAGTTATTGCCATCCATTATTCCATCTATTATTTCTTCCCTTAAAGGGGTTATCCAATTTCTCAAACAGCCCCCCCATGTGCCGGGCGCCTCACAGGTAATATACTTACCCCGCTCTCCACGCTGCTCCTGGTCCCCGCACCAATGGCAGGTCTGCCATTGGCTGCTTTTCCCGACACCGGATGTTTTAATCAGTGTACAAGGAGACGCAGCAGCAGTGCGGGGACCAGGAACGGCGCGGGGAGCGAGGTAAGTATATTACCTGTGAGGAGCCCGGCACATGGGGGGCTGTTTGAGAAATTGGATAATTCCTTTAAGCGAGGTACTGGCTTTCCTTGCGGAGATCCAGCTGGAGTAAAGTATCTTACACCCAATGATCTTTGGGAGACAGTATGCAAACTAGCTCTTTTCCGAAAGGAAGAAAACTTTCTCTCTGGTGCAAACTATAGGTTGCTAGTAGACTATAATTCACGACTGGGAATATTAGGCTTTTTTCACACTAGCGTTAGACTTGTCCTGCAGGCTGTTCTGGCAGGGGAATAACCTGATGGATCTGTACCACAGTGTTTTTTGTCCATTATAGTGAATGGGGCCAGGGTGGACTTCCGTCAGCACACGCGTGCAAGCGTTAGTACAGATCCGCAGCCTGTTCAAGTCTAACGCTAGTCTGAAAGAAGCCTTAGCCAGGTAATGAAGATGCCGTGACAGGAAAGTAGTATCAATTCAGTATACATAAATAAATAAGCTCTTTCATTTTCTATTTTATTCATGTCCATAAATTAATAGGGATATCTGCCATACAAGAGACACCTATGGGTATCTACCAACAGTGCAATCAGAAGTTGCAGGGGCAGCAGTACCCATAACAGGTCTCCAGCTCCTGCAGCCACCCAAAGGCCCTTTTGCTGCATAAAAAAACAAAGCATTAGAGTAAAGTATTAAAGAGTAAAGTAAAGTATTAGAGTAAATGTACATTGGCCGCTCGTGTGAGCTGTATTTACATGCAGCAATCATCTCCATTGTATGAGGATGAATGATCGTTACTAGGATCGATCATTACTAGGACTGTTCATACTCAAACAGATTCATTGCTTTTTCGCCAGCAGATCCCTAATCATTGCCACCAAGCAATGATTTTATGTTCCACGTAAGTGACTGAGTAATCCAACAAACGAGGGTCTTGCTAGCTTGGAAGGGATTTCATTCTCAGACTATTTTTCTAAACTGGAATATGTAAGCCATATAAAACCTCTCCTCATGTGGTCACTAATTCTTCCCCTCACCTACCTTTGGTATCTTCATCCTCAATAGTAGTGTTTGTGCTTTCTGAGGATTCCTGGATGAAATGAGAAGGAAGTAGAACTGGGTTATTCCAACATAAACCAAATGACAGTTGTTTTGGGCACCAGAAGAACACCTTATCCAGAAGGCGTTCTTGTCCTGTCCTGAAGATGTCGAAAAGCCTCTGTATTTTTTATTTTGGCCACTGGAGGTCACCATTCACCAGGAAAAAAGAAACTTTTAGTAGAATATATTTTTATGTATTTATCATGTTTTGTAGTGACAGCACCTCAGGAGCTCTGTTTCCTTCCTTTCCTGAGAACATGGAATACCAGCCCCATCCGGTGCAGTCATCATTATTAATTTCTCCCACATATCCCAATACCAGCTGCACCAACTGACTGCGCACAGAGCTGTGACTACAAACACAGCTGCTCATTCCTCTGTGAGCCCCAAGTTGTAGACTGACATCTCCCTCTGCTGGGCAAAAAGGCACAGGACAATTAGTCATATGTTCCTTTCATATTTGCCCATTACCTTATTTTGCTTAGCAAAGAACATGTTCTGTAAAATAAGTCAGAGGAGAAAGAAAAGCATGGTTGCTCATACTGGCAGAGTACTGTGTGCTGTTACCGTGTGCCCGTACTATATAGCAGAGAACTACGCTTAGCAGTTTTCTAAAAGGTTGATGTATTCTCTCCTGTTTCCTATGAGTTCATAAATTAAATAGTATCTACCTAACATCCACTTTAAATATTCAAGGGGGTCTTCCAGGGTTAGATCTTATGTCAGTAGGCCATACTTGCACAATTGAGCATACTTACTAACTTTTTGACAGAGCATTCCAGGGGAACAGTTGGTGCTGATGATACAGCATCAGAGACACAAACACTTAGGACTGAATTCCAGGAGGTGCTGGGAGGCTTTCCCAGCACCTGGGATATCTGCCAACTCTATTAGGAGTCCAGGAGATCTCCAGGATCCTCTCAGACATTCTGGAACAGTTGAAAAGTATTGAGTAATGGGTCATATAAAGACTAGTGTGTAACCCTAGAAAAGCAGGTTCAGAATGACCTACCTGAGAAACAGAGGATTTTCCAGCCGGCCTAGCCTTCAAGGCAGTAATGGGTACAAATATAGTACTGTATAGGTGGACAGTGTGCCTCAGAATCATTTCCTCTGGGAGGGCCCAAGGAATCCAAGCACAACACTGTAGGAGCCCCATACTTTTATTCCAGGCGTATGACAAGATATGAGGTTACTTTATATGCCATGGGCTGTGTTCACACTGTGCAGTTTGATGGTCTCCACTTTAAAAGTATATGAATTTCATTGTTAGGGCTATTCCTGTTAATTCTATATTGGACTGGTAGAAGTAGTCAATTACTGTACTTGGCTATCTTCAGCAGTTCCACAAAGAATGGTTGGTGCGGCACGGTGCGCACTTGACCAGCCATTCCATTCATTTTGGGGTGCCCTTCAGAGCCCTCATTCTTATGATTGTGGTGGTCCCAGAATTGGACATCCACTAATCTGATAGTTCTTCCCTATCCTGTGCATAGGGGATAACTTGATATAGCTAGCATACTCCTTTAACCTTTATGCACACTACGATGTACTGTTACATCATGGTGCAGTATAATGACTGGGATCAGCATTGACATTGATGCTGCTCAGATGCTGTGGTTATTAGTGATTATGGCATCTCTAGGGTAAGGCAAAGGGGGGGAACTCCCTCTGCCTTTCTGATCCGAGCCCCTAAGGCAAATCGCGGGGCTCCGATTGGTTGCCATGACAGCCTGGGGCCTTGGGAGAGCTGTCGTGACTAACATTCTGAAAAGCCATGCACGAGGTATGATTTCTCAGGTAAAGCGCCAGAATCCCATAGACTTCAATATAAGGGATATGCAGTCAGAAGATTGCATGTTTCAATGCCCTCAGGAGACAAAAAATTACAGTTAAAAAAATATATAAAAAAATTATAAGAATTCAAATACCTCTTCTCCAATTTTACATATAAAAATAACCAATAAATAAAAAACATAATAGGTATGAGTGTCCAAAAATGTTCTATTAAAAAAAATTATTTTTTCCTGTGTATGCCATAACATTTTCAATTTTTTGTTCACCTTGTCCACCCAAAAAAAATTGATAATATTTGATTTTAAAAAAGTCATCTGCCCCCAAAAATAGTACCCTTAAAAACTACAGTTCATTCCACAAAAAACAAGTGCTTATTCAGCTCTGTAGACAAAAATATAAAAGAGTTATGGCTGTCAAAATATAGTGATACAAAAAATATATTTTTTTTTAATGCAGTAAAACATAATAAAAACGATATACATTTGGTATCATTGTAACTGTACCAACCTGCAGAATAAGGTTTTCATGTCATTCTTAATGCACAGTGAACGTTGTAAAAACAAAACACAGAGAATTTTTCCTGTTTTCCAATACAAGCTATAGCAAAATAAACAGTTTCACTAAAAAATCAAACTCTTATATGGCTAGCTGAACTTAAAGGCAGGGAAGGAAAAACAAAATGAAAAAAAAGATTGTGTCCCAAAGAGGTTAAGTGATTTTCCATCACTGCAAAAAAAAAAAAAGAAAAAAGAAAAGGTGTATTTGTATTAATGGACTATTACTAATTTGCTCATTCATAATGATAATGCCTACAATTACTACATTAGATCATGGGTATAACTATAGTTGTACCAGCTATAGCAGCTGATATGGTGCCCAGAGATTGAACAAACCAAGTCAGGTACAAAAACAGTTTAGCGCTGCAAAATCTGCATTTTATAATTGTGGATTTTTGTGCGGATTAGATGCAGCTTTGCAGCATATCTCATCATTCAATTTAAAAGGTGGAAATCCGCAGCTTCAGTTTTCTGTTATTATGTGGTGGAGGTCCATCTCATTTTGTTATGGAACCAATACATTCTATCAACTATGCTTCCCGATGCATAGCCCTGCTCACTTCTTTTTCCTCATGTCTCACAGAAGCCATAAATTTAACAAAATAAAACTAAATGACCCAGCTTGTAGATGCATGCCAAATATCAGATTCTTCTAAGCTCTTCTCAAGGTTGATGTAACCCTAAAATCATGGGCAGACTGGTCATATACCCTACAGGGGCCTTTGCCCAGAGGGACACCAGCCAAGTACATAAAAATAATTAAAGAGCATCAGGCAGTTATTCATCTGGCCAGCAGTCGCAGGTGCCTTCCTGATTTCAACTGTACTGTCGTTCTCACGATGATGATACAGTTTCATACCATGGCGTTGGCAGCAGTCTTTTGTGCTGAACTGTTGCATTTGGTTCTGCTGAGGAAGTATTTTGTGCTGCACTGTGGTATTTGGTTCTGCTGGGGCGGTATTTTGTTCTGCACTACAGTATTGCTGGCCCGCCTACTTCTGTTGGCCTGCCTTCTGTCAATTTGGACTTGCCTACAGTACAGGGCCACCTTTAGGGTTTTTTCCAGGGCCTCTTTAATTTCCCAGTCCCCCCCTGCATAACATGTTTTTTTAAATAACATTGAAGAGTCACAAGACATGTTGTCATTGACTAAATGTGACTTAAATATTGATTATCTATCCTTAGGATTGGTCACCAATCAAGGATATCAGATCAGTGAGAATCCAATCCCAGAACCCCCACTAATCAGCTAAAGGAACCACAGAACATCAAATCTAGGGAAATGTACTGCAAAGCTCAATCAATTTCCTGAAATTGTGCCCGCTACATACAATGGAATGCAATTCTTTCATCACAAATCGAATTTCTTCGGCGAAGCAGCCGACTTCATTTTTTTTACATTTCGCTCATCTCTAGTCATCAATATGTAAGTCTTGGAAAAACCTTTTAAGCTAACGATACACAGCCTAAAATCCAACTTTGTGATATGATGTTTCAGGAGCTTCAGAAGTGCTTAGTTTTACACAAGGAGGTATCTAGCATGATATAGAATTATGGTCTCCACTACTCAAGTAATTCAACAACATTTGCAGCCCAATAATTCATGTGGCATCTGCTTTTCTAAGGCCTTATTATACCTTCGCTATGAAGTACACTGTGCCAGTATGAGCAGCCCAAAATCCCCTGTAAGCTGATTGACCTGGGTTATTGCTTCTTTGGAATAACACAATATCTATTTTGAGTCCACCTATTGGTGCAACCATGAACAATGGACTCCACCAAAGAGGGCACAGATTATATTCAGATCCCTTAGCTTAGAGGGAAAGTGAAGCAGATCATTGCTCCTTTCTGGGACCCAGAGGAACCAGCACTGAATAAGACAAAACATAGACTCACCATCAACTGGACACTGGAACTGGACTTTCTTTTCTGGAAAAACAAGGAGAACAGATAGGAAGGAGAGTGAGACACACAGCCAGCAGCACGGTGACCACAGGGGAAAGCACAGAAGTCCGCACAGTGACCACAAGCAGTAGCTGCATCACAAGAAGAAGCCCCAGCGGGATGTAAAATACACAAGAAACATTAAGGATAACAATTAACAACAAAGCCATGTAGCATAGCAAGTGTAGATGACCAAATGGAGTTGGGGAGGTGGAATCAGTTTAAAGCTAAGTGTTTTGTATACTGTAATAGTCTCCAGAATGTATATCACATGCAGCATTGGGTTTATTTGGGCCAATGATCTCTACAACCACTGAACAGATTGTGCATATAGTCTTCCAAGATTTTCCATATTATGGAATATGAATGAACCAGTTACAATGAATTCAATATATCTGAGCACAAGATCTGTTGGGTGGTTGGATAGGAGATCCACACATCCTTTTTGTGAGCTAGAGAACATGTTGGAGAAGCATACAGAAGCAGAAGCACAGTCAGAGGAGCGGAGTAGGGAGCACAGCAGGGAACAAACATTAATAAGGCATCCTAACATTCAGCAGTATGTCATCCTGCACAAAAGTGAGTGACACAAGTAAGAGAAATACACGACCAAGGCTCAGGACAGATCACAGTGACCAAAATCTAACCAGAGAGAAAGAGGATGGAAGCAGCCAGCAGATACTGAATAATGTGCATTACAGTGAACACATACATTTTCAATGGTATTGCTTTGAGTGTGGTTGGTGTTTACTTTCTCTCAAGCTTCTCAACGTCTATGTATTGCAAAGCATGTTGGGATTTGTAGTGCAAGAATATATTAGCTTGGTTGTATCGTCTTCTTTTCTACTTTAGGCATGTATGGTTAATAAGGTTACTATAAAGATCAAACTCTGCACTCAGTTCAGAACTTAAGAGCTGATCTCTGGGGCAAAGGTAAAAGGGGGAAGTATTTGTTTACTTGTGTACATCTGTACATTGGGCAAGGATGGTGTACTTTCTACATTATGGCACATTTACAACTTCTAAGGCTAGCCCACTGACTAGAAAACATCAGGGTACAGCCACAAAGTCATGTTCCCTAATGCAGCTTTGGGAGCCAAAACCAGGAGTGAATAAAAAAAAAAGAGGAAAAATCGTATCCGTCCTGTATACTTTCTTTCCTTTTATGATCCATCCTAAATTTGGCTTCCAAAACTGCATCAGAAAACCTGAATGTGTGGCCATACCTTTAATGATATAGCCCACATCCATCTAAATTCTCCCAGTATAAAACGCAAGGGTGTAACTGTCTATAGAGGACATAGAGGTTGCAGCTGTACTACAGCCCTATGGTATGAGTGGGCTCAGCCACCACTTTGCCACATGAGGGAGTACTGTGTGAATCAGTTGTATAATGTGACATCACTGTGTGTAATAACATTTCCCTATGACTTCACAATGTTTATTAAGTATTGAGACCCGACTATGTATATCATAGCTATTCTGTGATGTCATTGGGTGTATTATTCCAATACTGATTTCTATCTTTATTCTGGCCAGAAAACTGACGTGAATCTAAATGTGTCAAGACTACTACACCACCCCTGCCACTCCCTCTTATCTCACCACTCCATTAAGGGGAAAAATTGCCAATTTAAAACCAAAAAAGCTTGTGACAAAATTTGTGACTTTTGGATTCCACAAAAGTAGCATATATAGCCAGGTGCAGACTGGCCATAGACCCTACAGGGAAATTTCCCAGTGGGCCAATGCCCAGAGGACCTCCCTAGCCCTCCTCATGGCCGCCGACTATGTACATAACGTTCTAACGCTCTCAGCATCAAATACTAAGGCTCGGGGCCAGCATCAACAGGTGACGTCCTGAATTCAACTGTATCACCATCCTCAGGACAGTGATACAGTTGAATACTGCGACAGGTGGCTGTATTTTCTGCTGCACTGTGGTTTTTGATTCTGCTGGGGCGGTATTTTTTTGTTATTGCTGGCCCCCCGCCTACTTTTGTTGCCCCACCAATCTGTCAATCTAGATCTGCATACAACATGGAGCCACTTTTAGTTTTTTTCCAGGGCCATTTTAAGTTCCCAGTCCGCCCCTGTATATAGCATAGTCAATGTCACCTAAAGCGTTCACTATCTCTGACAGCACTGTGACAGAACTGTGCTTTTTATCCCTGTGGTGGGAACATTACTGTTCATCAGAGTACTGTACGTTCATGAGGTGCAGAGATTGAGGTTGCACCTATGAAATTATGCCTAGGCCACCCCATCGATTCTTCAGCCCCATAGGAGGATACCAGCACTATATATTGCATATGCAATGGAGGGGATCTGCTACAGATTTACAGTATGGCCCATGAACTTCAATTTACACTTCTCCACAGCCCAGAAGATTATTTTCCACAACATTTGACATTCAGCTGTCTACTAGCTTTGGGTTCCCTCTAAGGAAGGGTGCACCTGAAAGTGTCACCTGCATGAAGTGTAAGTAAGTTAGCCTGCAGGGCATAGTTAGCTGGTGTCTCCATTTTAATAATCTGCCCAATGATATCAGTAGGTAGTAGTAGGTGTCATGTCTGATCTTGTCATGCACTGCCTGAATGTAACACAGAATTAGGGGTTAGGCCTTGTTCACATATCAGTTATCTGATCAGTTATTTCCATCAGTTATTGTGAGCCAAAACCAAGTGCGAGTCAAAAACACAGAACAGATGCAGATCTTTTCATTATACCTTATGTCTGTTGAGCCTCCACTCCTGGTTTTGGCTCACAATAACTGATGGAAATTACTGATCAAATAACTGATATGTGAACAAGCCCTTACAAGTAAATGACTAAAACAACTTTGGTCTGTCCTGATCATTGCGGAGAGAGGGACCAGGTAAAGCTAATCTAAGACAGGGGGGTTGGCAATACCCAAACTACCCAAATATTTGGCATAGCTTATCTGCAGCACAAAATGTTCCCCTGATCTGTAGTCAGCACTCAGCACCTTCCCAAAGTCTGGTTTAAATGAGATTCCCATTGAAAGACTTGCTATAGAAATGTATGAAGTGCGGAAAATCAGCAGATGGAGCAGTGCGCGGTGCAGTGAGGCAGCAGATGAAGCAGAGTGCAGTGCAGGACGACAGCATGTCATACAGTGTGCAGTGTGGGGAAGCAGCAGGTAGGATAGTGTGCAGCAGGAGCGCAGCTGATGACAGGAAACTGTTTTGTGGGTTCCTTTTTGGTCACCTGTCCTTAGAATTATGAAAATCAACAGGTGTTCATTAGCGAAGTCCCATCACGAAGACCCAAATTACAGTCAGTCCCAGTGTAGAGAAAACTGAGATGACATCATAGTTCAGTATTAGTCAAAGATTCCTTTTGTGTTTTCCTATGTTTTCTAGGGTACAGATGTTATCCACATTTGCAATAAGCGACCATCTTGAAAGAATGAAGGCAAAATGGTGATGACAGCAAATGTGAATAGAAAGCAGTGCGATCTGTGGCTCTACGACTGTTTCAAAACTACAGCTCCCAACAAGCCCAGAAACCAGGGTTGGAGAGGACATGCTGGGAAATGTAGAGCCACTGATTGCAGACCACAGAGGTTTCATAACATGACAACGTCATTGATTTCAAGTAAGTGGCATTCAGCCCAGTTATATTTTACAATATATATGATAGGCTTTTCAAATATCATTTTCTTAAGTATAATTACACAAGATGATTAGTACAGTATTACATTTTTCTTACGTATATAAGTTTACAAACTGCACTTTAAACTTAAGAGCCCCTCTGTACCAACCATACAAAAGCTAAAAAGGCTTCACCTGTAGCTGCTCATCAAAAATTTTTAGAGAGCTGCGGCTTTAAGCTGCTCTGCCATGCCTACCTGAGGGCAGTGCAGGATAGAGAGGAAGATGCTGAGCTCAGGGATAAATAGCTTTTTATAAAGTAATTTGTTTCCATATTTTTGTGTAAAAAGCTGTTTAAGGTCCTGTTCACATCGAGTCTTCTGCAGTGCGGCCTGTGCACCAAAAAGCCACCTGTAACGGTAATTTGAAATCCGCCTCCAATTGTTTCCACACATACCACTGGAAACAATGGTGATTGTCCACTCACAATTTAAAATGTAAATATCATGTTTTCTTCAAAAATCTATTTTAGCATATGTTACTTTTGGTGGAGCATTATGCATAAAGCAATCTTTAGTTTCTTCACATACCACTGTTTTTCTTGAGTTTTTTCCTTAGTTACGGCTATTTTAACCTCTACAATATGAGGATCTTCTCAAGATGGCTACTCTGTCAGTTCTCTGAGGCCAAAATTGCTTTCTCTCACTTCACATACACAATGCTATAGCCAGCAGCTTCCTGCCAGCCAATCAGTTTGGATTACTGAGAGACACACCTCCACACTTTGAAACCTAATGCAGGCATGCAATGCCCCTCTGTCTTCTGTTTATACTAAAGGGAAGACAGACAAGCCCTACCAACAGTCTTTTAAAAGACCATTGGAAAGGGACAGGGGACATTATTAAAATCTGTTATAAGGTAATTACATATCTTTTGACAATCGTTGGCAGACTAACTCAGGTATACATGCCTAGCTCTAATAAACTAGCAAATAAAAAAATATATACTTTAAGTGCAATAAATGGGCTGAACCGTTAGCAGGTACGCTGCATTCAAATTGAAAATCCATGGCAGAAATCCCACTGAAATATCAAACGCAAAATCTGTTGTGTGAACGAGGCCTAGCTGTTACAACTCCTAGAGAAAGCTTGTGAGTCCAGTTTCTATCACCAACGCACAATGATTGACAGCTTTTCCTGCATATAAGCTCATATAAAGCTGTTGTGTGTGGGTGGAGGAAGCAGGACTCCCAGGCTTTCCATGAGTCCTGGCAGCAGTTAAATGGATTGTTTTACATAAAATTATGGAAACAAATATTACAAAATTATCCATCCCTGAGCTCAGCATCTCCCCCTCAGTCCTATGCAGCTCATGACAGATCTGTATTAAATAGCAATCTCTTATAATCAGAATAGTCCAGTTAGCTACTGAAAACACTAGATTGCAGGTGGTGAGATTTCTGCAGACCACAAATGATTTTATTCTGGATTCCAGTTGCAGAATATACAGTATACTGCCATAAACTGTAAAATGTAGTCTTCAGCAGTCCGGGTGTATTTTCAAATCACTCTTAAAGGTACCAATAGTATTCCAAATGTTGACATTAGATAAGGGAATTGTGCACCCCTTTTAAGGTCATCTGTGACTAGGATTAAAGGAAATCTGCCACCAGGATAATCGCTATTAAAGTAAAGCCATGGCCTAATAGCACTTAGTACCTTATTTCCAGATGTGCCTTTGTTTCAGCAATAGATGTTTTCTATCTTCTGAAAATCCAGTTTATTTGGTAGGCAATTGAGCCATTAAGGTGCCCAGAGGGGTGTTACTCTTGCAGGAAGAAGCCCAGGCCAAGCCCGCCCTCATGCTGGGAGCAGTGAAAAGGGAGGGGGACAGAGTTATGGCTTGAATGTGATGTAGGAGGAGTGGGTGGGCTCCTTCCTGCAAGAGTGACGCCCCTCCGGGCACCTTACTGGCTCATTTGTATACAAAATAAACTGGATTTTCATAGAAAACACCTATTGCTGGAACAAAGGCAGATCTAGAAATAAGGTACTAAGTGCTATTAGGTCATGGTTTTACTTCAATAGTGATTTTCCTGGTGACAGATTTCCTTTAAGCCCTAATAGGCTACTTTCACATATGCGATTTCCTTTCTGGTTTTGGGATCTGGCATTCATTGTCAAAATTCAATACATTTCAAATTTCAATAAAATCCCTTAGCCCCATTGTAACCATACTCTATATCAGTATTCCCTAAACCAGGGGTCAGCAGCCTCCGACACTCCAGCTGTTGTTAAAGGGAACCTGTCATCTCCGAAACACCCCCTGAACTAGAGTAAGCGTTGTATAGTGTAAGTGATGCTGAATCCGAATATGTAATTTTTATCTTCGTACTCACTTCCATTCCAACGCTGTGCTCTGAAAAACCAGCAGTATAATGCACTCACTGGACTCCAGTGCTCACTCACATAATGGAGAGGACTCAAAGAAGAGTCCAGTGAGTGCATTTTACTGCTGGTTTGTGGGAGCACAGCGTCTGAATGGAAGTGAGTATGAAGATAAAACTTTCATAATCGGATTCAGCATCACTTACACTATACAACACTTACTGTAGTTCAGGGGGTGTTTCGGAGATGAAAGGTTCTCTTTAAACTACAAGTCCCAGCATACTACATTTAATTCTACGAGAGTTTTGAGAAACGCCCCAAGCAAATGTGTATGCTGGGGATTGTAGTTCCACAACAGCTGGAGTGGCAGAGGTTGCTGACCCCTGCCCTAAACCGTGGCTTGCCATTTGTGGCAAAAGTACAACTCCCATCATGCTACAGCTGGAGAGCCACAGTTGGGAAACACTTCTCTGTAACATATATATTCTGTACGTGATACCTAATGTGAAGCATGTCAGTCATTTCTAATACTTTGCAGCAAAAACCATAAAAATCAAAAGTAGAAAGTATATAAAGAAGGAAAAACAATAAAAAGAGAAAAAAAAAACAGCAAAACAGTAGTTTTTCAGAGCACACATTTCACTATAAACACACATATTGAAGCAATCATATTCTTTGTGAACAGTGGATGTGCAACAGATGGTGACAGTGCCAAACTGGAGCACTAAACACAAAACCCTAATTAAGGCTGCATTTACAATATAACCGACAGTGAAAGGCATATAATGGTAATGACAATGAAATTACTGCCTTCTGTAATTATCACATCAGTATCTTTCAGAAAGATATTTGTTGACACCTAGGGGTAGGTATTTTGCATATGTAACATTTCACATTGTAAAAGCAAAAAAAAAAAACAAAAAAAAAAAAACCTCAATAAATATCTTAACAGTGAAACATGTCACCTACATTTTAATGTCAGTATACAGTATGAAAAGCATCTACTATACAACTTCCATGGTGAGAATAGAGAGAACTGCACATGCTAGACATCTCTTCAGTCTTTCTCTGTTGCATGCAGGCTGAATGTAATCTCATCAGATGGGGCGTAGGTTTGGGAGGACACCTGACCTTGACATAGGTGTGGGTCCCAGAGGTAGGACCTGCACTTATTGACAAGTAGATTATGGTGTATTTGAGAAATGGCCCAATTAAAGGATTTCCCTAACATAGGTTCCTATTACTACTTTTAGCCCTGTTCTGTGAAAACATCACTGTAAGATGAGCATACTGCTCTCTCTTATCAAACACCTGCTTTCATCTTAAAGACATGCAGAGAAATGGATGTCTATGACCAAGAGTAACTGACATATGGTAGGCTCCCAATCAAGACAAGAAGTCCTTTCTGATGAGCACCACTCATGGTGACTCTTAAGGCACTGTCTCTGCAGATCTCTACAACAGAAGAAAGGACACACATTACTGTGTGGATTGTTAGGAAGAGGAGCCCCAATTTATTTTTCTTTATTTTTATATAGTATTATATAGTATTCTTTCTGTAAAATACAGATGTATGAATCTTTAAGGATATTTTCAGTCTACAGGAACTGTTCAATGATTGGTAAAATGTAATATTAGAAAACTGATCAGTGTCTTGCTAAACTGGAAGACCTAAGTGATGCACACTCCTAACTGGAGCTATGCAACTCAATGCAGTATATACAAAGTTATACTCAAGATCTAATGTTTTCTATAGATAGATATAGTTGGGGTCATTTATCAAACTGGTGCAAAGTAGAACTGGCTTATTTTCCCATAGCAACCAATCAGATTCCACCTTTCATTTTCCAAAGGATCTGTCAAAAATGAAAGGTGGAATCTGATTGGTTGCTATGGGCAACTAAGCCAGTTCTACTTTACACCAGTTTGATAAATGACCCCAAATGTGTTTTTCACTTTGTATATATGTATAGTGTCACAGTATATATATATGTATGTGTTTTACTGTATGTTTGTGTGTACTATATAAGTGTGTCCAAATTCAAGCTTTCCAAGCTGTGAACTCCCACCCCACTCCATTGCACGTTTATGTGGATGGAAGATAGGCACTGGCTAAGTAATCAGACAACAATTCTGTTATTCAGAGTAGAGGGAGGAAAATAAAACTTCCATTAGCTCCAAACTAGTACATTTATCAATTTAGGATATCTCCTGGTTCACTTGAAAATAATATAATCGATAATTTAAGGTGCCCTCTAGTGGTCATGGTGCCATCTACATAGTACAATTAATTGTACATCGTATGGTAACTGGCTCTCAAAGCTCAATCTATGAGCAATGTTACCTATATGAATTATACAGATATCACAGTCAATATCAAATGCAACATTGAAGTAGTAGTAAAATAAAACCAGAAATGTATTAAATTTTACTACATTAAAAACCTTCCTTATTGGGACATAACCATAACATGCATGTCAGTTATAATGTATCTCATTTTATGGGGCAGAATAAAGCAACTACCTGTACTAAAGAGCAGTTGGCAGTATGAAACATGTTATATGTGTAGCACAATGTGTTTGGTATTATAATCACTCTTTTTGGACTGGCATGGCCATGACTGTATGAAGCATTATTCAGCATAAACCAATTCCCCTAAATTGGGACCTCGGGGACATCAATATACCAATTGCCAAATGGGCAAGAGCCCAAAAAAACCCTTTTATAGGTTCCAATGCATCTAAATAAAACATAACCTTTAATGTGATATGTATTAATATGGTACTTGACCAACAAGCCAGTGAGTTAAAACTATCATCAGGAGGTAGATGTCCTATATATTTATATTGTATATTGGCTTATTAGCCCGTGGATTGAACTGGTGGCCAGTTATAGTACTCCATGCGGTATAGAGTGTGCGCAAACAGCCAAATTGGGCCCAATATACCACCTCAGATGTGCAAGAGGGAGATTTATTTAATTCTCACTATTGACGTGAGTTATATTCACTTATTTGTTGCCATGTATAACTTGCACTATATCTCCACATATCTTGCACGTGAGGCTGGCTGTTTAGCTGACCCTGTGCAGACCTAACATGGCTGCATTGTAGTTGGCCTTATACTGATTGCACACTATACCCCTGTTTGGGGATATCGTATCTAACATACAGCGGCTAGTTAACCCTGTACAGGCCTTAATCCTTGGCAATAAGCATTATTCAGCACCTAGGATCCTGTCCATATAAAATACATGCTGCAACATGCTTTTATTTTATTTTAGTATTACTTCATTGTTGCATAAGTCTGTGAAGGTTCTCATTCATCTAAGTCATGATGAATCAGTAGAAATCCGTTCAGTTGCTCTGATTTATTACTATTGACATTACATATACAGTATTATTGATTGTAACCTCTAGATAGCTCATATACAATAAAGTAATATTACTCGTAGGGAGATCTTTAAGAGATGGTTACTGTACTCTATTCAGTACATAGGATTTTTGAGGGTCCAGTGCTCTTAGCCTTATATAGTATAATGTATCCCTGAGTGAGTCACCATGTAAGGAATATCTGTGTACATACCTAGTAAATGAGAAAATAACCAACAAAATTGTTTAAAAAAATGACAAGCTACAAGTATATTAAACCACAAGCCATAAATAAACAAGATGTCTTGTTAATTTGTCACACTGATCTGAGGTCTTTGCTGTTTATGTAGGGATAATAATTACCTATTAGTTCACTGAAGATTACTGCAGCAAGGTAAAAATAACATAACTGCATAGTGCAATAAACCCCCCATTTTATCTCACATAGTAATGTGACTACACGATATTCAATATTTTAATCTAATTTCCACCAGCCAATGTATCTAAATGTATCATTAACTATAAGGTGGCCAAATACCTTAGGATGCCCTTTCGGCCAACAGCTGTTCCTCCTGACCACTCCTCCCATACACATCTCTGCTTGGATCATCTGTGTGTACATGTGATCTAAATACGGAGGCAAGCACACTGAGCACACTGCCAGACACTTCTGGTGATGGCTTATCTCCTGCTTGTTGAAATATTGTTATTCTTGGCCATCCTTCTTTCCGTTGTGGCAGACTTGGGACAGCTCCATACACATTAGATGGTTGGCCGATCCACTTGAAGCATTTTTTTTTAAAGACTATTTTACACAGTGGTAGGCTTCAATGTTCAAGATACATCTATGCTGGCGCCAACACAAACATATGTGACAGACAGATATCTATGCAAAAGCTAATCTGCCATGTTAGAATGTCGCTCATACTAAATGACTAATTTCCATCCTGTCAATAGAAGCTCAGAAGGGGCTACGGGTCAAAACAGATTGATTTGTGGTTTTTCATTTTAGAGCAATTTTCACAGTCAAACCTTGAATAATAAGTTGTTCATAAAATAGTCATCTGGAGTCACTAATGTATGCTTAGTTTCGACCGTTCATTCAAAGCTAAGTGGACATTAAAGATTGGCCAACCATAATAAACAATAAAGAAAAGCTTACATTTGTTAATGTGATGGACCACAAAGTCATCCTGCTATCATTTCCAGTTTGTTCCTAGCATGCAATTATGCCCTGATGTCAGTGAGCGGTACTTGGCTTTATAACATGGTTTCTTTATACATCTGGTGGCCTCTGGGCTAGTTGTACATATTTGGCTATGGCATAATCAATTACTGATGGTCTAAAAAAGGAGCATGAGTAGACCTTCAAGGAGTTCCAATTCATGTAAACACTATCTCATAGATCAAGCTCTTATATATTAATAAGACAAATCCAAAGTGTCAACTCATCAAAACTGAGACAACTGTGACATCAAAACTCAAGCATTATATAAAAGAAGTATGATTTATAATTACCTACAACCTTTAACAAACATCACTTGATATAAACCATCAAAGCTGTAATGGAAATTGAAGTAAGAAATTGGGAAAAGTTGCTTAATAGACAGTAATCCCTTACCTTAACCCCATCGTTCTTTTTGTTACTGCCACTCTTGCCTCCTAAAAAGAGGAAGTAGAAAGTAAGAAGGCCCAGCCCAGGTGCCACGAGGATGCAGAAGATCAGGAGAAGCATAATTAACTGTGCTTTGTCTTCAAGTAGAGAGTTTCTAATAAGTTCTGACATCTATTAGAGGTGTCATTCATTAGATGTTTACATATAGAATTTATAACTCTGAGATCTTCTTTTTGTCATGTATATAAGCATCTTAGACATGGTCCTGACCACTTCTGACTAGACAACCTCACTAAATACTAGACAAGTTTCTTTTGCAGTAATCACATTCATTTGCCATAAACCATTTCCTTTATCCAATCATCAGATCAGTTTTATAGATCCATAGAGGCCTCAGTTCATTAGAAATTAGACTCCTTCCCCATGTAGACTTGTAAGACACAGCTCTGCTATGCTGGAGATGAGGCTCATCTGTACAGGCAGTTTTGTTTCTATATTTCCAGTCTGTGCCCCTGATCGCCCAGCCTTCCCTCTTCTCTAATAATAGCCCTAAAATGCTGTAGTCAAGTATCCCATGAAGACAGCTGCACAAGTGCATGATAAGCAGTTGTCCTTCAATATGTATCACTCCCTCATACAATCCTTAAGTGTGTCCCAGCAAGTTTCATGGCCTACTTCCAAAAGGAATACCTAACGGGGGAGAGGAGAGCAAAGGACTTTCGGAAGCAGGAAGTATTGTGTTAATCTCTACCTCCTTACCTGCTTGACAGGACTAAACATACAATTGATTTTCATATAATATTATCAAGAAAATGAAAATTTAATTACAGAAGGACTTATTTAGATGGTCAATTGAGAAGCTATTTAAGAAACTTTGTACCATTTTAGAGTTTAACCTGGTCTACGGCGCAAGTGACCTACAAAATTGTCTAAACCAGTCCAGAAATTATGGCTATTCTATAAATTATTTAATAAAAAAAGATAAACACATCTGTAATGGATGAGAAAGAATATTACAAATGTTTTTCAATTTTGAGTAATGTCCTCACCAAACATGAATTAACATTCTTCAAATATTCTGTAAAAAGTTGATAGAAAAATTGCCTGAATGATCAAATTAATAAAATATATTACATGTATAATCAAATGAATAGTTTAAAAGGGTGATAAGGATTTTTTTTAATAAACAGCACCACTCTTATTAATGGGCTGTGCCTGGTTTTGCAATTGAGTCTCGTTACTTCTTGTATACTAAACTGTAATACCAGACACAATCTTGGAGAACAATGTTGCTGTTTCTCAAACAAAGCAGACTCTTTTACTGGTCTCATAAAACTCCCTTAACAAAGTTGTCTGGTATAGAAAGCCTATTTTTAAATATGCTTTTAGAAGGTTTTGAGTTAATAGGGGGAGGTGAGGAACACTGATCAAGAACGCTTCATTCCTCTAAGACAATTCTTCTCTAAACCATCGGTCCACCCTATATAAATTTATGCTTTATGACAACATAATTACATGTAAACCACTACTGAACTCTTATCATCCAAATCATTCCCTTGAAGAAGAGCAGGGACTTCACAGAGAAACCAAATACTCTACCACTTGCATTATAGCTTGCTAGTAGAATGGTCTTCCAAAGCCACATCTTATAATGGCCAAGGGCCCAGATCTCTTTCAGTCAAAGTGTGAAACATCTTGCCAACAGGACATCTCAGCTTTAAATATCCATTAAGGGCAAGAAGAAACTAATAAAGTTCATTCGTAGAGATTATCACTTACCAGAGAAATTCCGAGTAGCCAGCATTGTGGTCAGAATAGCACCCTATTAGAGATAAAAAGTGACTTTTAATTATAATAGTAACATAGCACTTGAAGACATTGACAACCTTGATGCAAACCATGAGGACAATGTGACTGCTATATTTATGCTCTGTATACCTGATGAAAGATGCAAAAACATGGATCTCATAATGTGAGCAGTGCTGGAACAGGAAGAAGACAGATGATTACACTATATTCAGTATATTCACTCTATCTATTCTATCTGTCTGTCTTTCTATCTATCTACCTGCAGAAGAAGGCAGTACTCGAAGGTAGTAGCTTGAAAAAAGCTGCAGTTGGGAGCTGAAACATTGCAATACACACTGGTAGATAAAGTTACAGTCTACTTATAATCATTGGAGTGATTAAAGTTGATTATCTATCTATCTATATATCTATCTATCTATCTATCTATCTATCTATCCATCTATCTATCTATGTTTGTGACTATAAAGCTTTCGACAGAGGAAAAAAAACATTCAAACCCCTTTCAATTTTCTCACAACTCTTTTCTGGCAGGTGTCCTCTAATGCCTGAGATTGTTGTACCAAGGAAGATTAATTTAATTAAGTGGTGTAATTTGTGCACTCTTTAATGATGTACTGGCAAAATGAGATAGTGGGCAGAGACCAGGTTGCATAAAGTAATTAAATACAATTCGTAAAGGAAAATGTAATTGAATTCGTAATAGATTTTTTGGGGGGCTATGCAATCTTACAAGGATAATAACAGTTGCATGTCCCTTCTCTGACTGGCCTATTAGCTTTACCCCATGTTCTAGAATAAAAGTGATAATATAGGGTGAGATACATACTGTAGCCTACAAACTGGAAGTGTCTCCTTACATGTTTTCACTGGAGTATAATAGTTTACAGGCTCCTATGACTAAAGTGATACTTTTACTGTCTGATACTTGACATTGTTGGTGTTGATCCAGTGTAAATAAAGTCCACATACAATAGTCTTTATTGCTCTGCCAAATCTGCAAATCTGTACGGTTCTGATTCATTGGTCACTGTTTCATAATTAGAACACACCGTAAAAGGAAGAGATCAAAGGGAATAGATGTCCGGGATTAGCGTAAATGTCACAGGATGTAGAACATTCATAGCGTCTTTTTTGTCTATTACTGAGGCTTTCTAGTACTATTCACTTTAGATATATTTTTAGCATTAGATTGAGGCTAAAAAAGATGCATTCAAAACTTGATTACATCAGTGGTGGTTCACAGAGGTGGATTTACAGCTGCACAGGGGCCTTACAAAAAGTCATAGTGCTCTCTGGAGAAGAGTAAACTCCTTTTCAACTATGTCTCACCATTACCAGTGGATTGAGATTTTTTGGAGACCCAAGAATGAGTTGATCTGCTGTCATCAAATATAGAGATGAACAGATTTTCCAAAATTAGTTTTAGGTCTGATTTAGTAAAATTCTGTTTTCACTTTCTCATTATGTGGTACTGAGTGCAAATCGATGCAGGAAAACCACAATGCTGCAAATAAAATGTACAAAAATGAAAGTCTGAAGACTTTCCAAATGCACTGTATATGGTTATGAGTAAAGGGATTATAGCAAGTAGTAATAAACAGCCAGTTTAAAAACACACTTAAATTTTTAAAAAAATCCAAAAATTATCGCTTTTGTTGGCAGATGTCTTCTCTGTCTTCTGAACTGTAAAATGGCTGCCACTATTTTGAGTGATTCATGTGGAAAAAATCTTGAAAGTTTTGGATTCACTGAAATCCAACCTAACTAACATTAGGTGCCTAGTCTAAACATGAAAAGGGGTTGTGACTCCTACTGGATGCTTGCTACTGTAGCATACAGGAGCATGGGAATTTATACTTAGGTAAAAAGAATGGCCCCATCTTCATAATTTGTGAACATGAGGCTTGCTCATTTTATAAAATTGAAACTACACAGGGCTCGGGTCAGTGATTGACATAACTGTGGTCAATGACCTCTTACTGTGCTCCTTGCTGACCATGCCTTTCCCACTAATGAATCAAAGCTAACTTGCTCTTTAATGGGCCCTGACTCTCTTTCTCTGGGGCTCCTGCATTTCTAATGTCAGACCTGACATTTCCAAACTTGAAATGTTGCTACTGGGGATCCGACACCCAGAACCCCAGTTGTTTCAGAGTAGCTCTGGCGCCAAAAGTCATCACCAGAACTATACAGCTCCATCCATTTTGTGGTGGATGGAGTTGGTTACTTTATGGCACATACACTGTACAGTGCCATTGAGATAACTGATGATTCTGAAGATGTGGTTTGTTAAAGATTCCATATATAGAAGACACTTATCAGCCCAAAATGGTTGAGTACAGATAATTCCTATGATCCTTGCCTTGTGGGAATCCAGCTTACTGACCACTACACATTATCTTATCTCAATGATATATTGTAGATTAACACTTCCATTTAGCTATACCTTTAGTATCTTTGCATAGTACTGTAGTACTGTAGGTCATACATTAAAATTCCAAGCAATACATTGACAGCCTGGACATTACATGGGTCATTTCCTTCCAACTAGGGTGACTAGTGAACACATGGGTTTTGATATTAATATCTTATCTTAATTTGCTTGGCATGTCTTCATATTCACAGTAACAGACTTGCCTCAATGACTCACTGAACCTCTATGATTTCAATACCGACAGTTGTCTCATGATAGAAATCTTTCAATATCCTGAAATTCACATGTCATTATAGGCTTTGATGAAAACTCTTTTATGACTGTTTATTGTCATATACGTATGATATTTCTAACTCACAAAAACAGATCTCCAGACAAACATCTGATAGTAGAAGGGTCATTTTTACTTATCAGAGTACTGTTACTATCAGAGTACCTATTAAAACCTGACAGAGAATATCACTAAAACCATCCAAGAACAGAGGTCTACCAACTCTAGGCCATCTCATTAGGATCTTTGACCTAAAAAAATATTAAGGAACTATCTTTTCAAATTTCTGTTGTTCACTTATCAGCCCAGAGGTGTAATGCCACCATGGTTGTTTTATCTATGCCACGTCTTAAGAATACCTTGGGCCTAATTTGTCATATATTTTCACCAGTTTTCTGGTGTGATAAAGTCACAAACTGTGTGTTTGCAACTTTTTTAACACTTTTGCTCAACAATTTTGCACAAGTGGCATTTCTCTGCCATCTTCACCACTTTTACAAAAAGGGGGAGTGGTGGGGAGGGGGCGGTTTTCTGCTCTAGAAGAAGACTAAAAAAAATCTACACCAGCCAGAGCATCAGCTGCTAAGGCCTGTAAATAATTTATGACGATGTATGCATTTCAAAACGCAAATAGCGCATGGGGTTATCATAGACTGGCTTAAGCCGCTGGTCTTTATCTTTGTACAACATTTTGGCTAACACATCCAAACAGGAATCCTTTCTTGGTGCATTCCTTTCTCATCCCTATTCAATTGTACACATTTGGTCAGAACATTTACATTGTCTTATCAGGGAGCCCAGTGGGAAGAGGACCTGGGTTAAATGTCTCAGACATTGTCTAGGCATTTTAGTCTCTCTCTGTATCTGTATCTCATTCACCCACAAACGTCAGTCACATACTCCACTACTGTGTAGATCCTAACATTTAGGACATCTCAGAAGTGGACAATTCATCTTTTTAACCACTTAGCGGAAGAGAACAGCTCTCAGAGTTTCTTCATTCTTACAGGATCTCAGTATGGCACTTACCTTCAGCTTCCTTCTGGCATTGAACTTCTTCAGGCAATCCACCGTCTCCTGTCTGTGCATACAAGAAGCCACTGTAGAGCGGTGCTATAAACAATAATGGATAAAGTCAATTTCTTTAGACTGAAGGACCAGTTGAGAACATGGAGGAAGCACTTGAAGAAGACACTTACTGATATCCATGGATGTTTCAGTGCTTCTGCAGCAGTGATTCTTTTAGAAGGGTTAATTGTCAACATCTTATTAATAAGATCTTTAGCTTCTGGAGTTACAGTGTCCCACTCAGGGGAAGGAAACTGGAAAAAGTGGGATGAAAAGAGCAAAATTTAGTTCTAAGCAACATACACTACATCTACAGTATGTAACTTTTTTCTTTGTTTGTGAGAATAAACCAAGGCTAATTTTATAGTGTAATCAACCAATACTGGAATGGTCAGTGTCCCCTGTTATAAGTCTTTGAATACTTTTTGTTTCATGTGTATAAAGCTTAAAGGGGTTAGCCAAGACTACAAAAAGCCCCCCCCCCCATATGCCAGGCCCCTCACAATTAATATATTTACCTGGCTCCCCGCACCGCTCTTGGTCCCCGCACCGTCGCAGCTGCTTCTCCCCGCGCACGGATGAAAACATCTGGTATCGAGTGGAGAAGCCAATGGCAGGTGGGTACGGGAAGCCCCCCTAGCATTGCAGGTGATGCTAGGGAGGCCCTTAACCCGTCACCGCATGCCAATGGCTGCTCCACCCCGACACCGGATGTTTTCCTCCACGCATGGGGAGAAGCAGCAGCGGTGGTGACCAGGAGCGGCACAGGGAGAGGGGAGCCAGGTAAGTATATTCATTGTGAGATGCCCGGCATATAGGGGGACTTTTTATAATCTTGGATAACTCCTTTAATGTCTTTATAAATGAAATGCCTACAACTTTCTAAATTACTATGTGTTTCAATTCGTCATCATTTTCAAGATATGTTTGCTGTCAGTGAATGAACACACTTTTACTTACTTACAGAGACAGCAAACCTGTACATATCTTGTCCTGCTCTTAGCTGAGAAGTGGATACAGTTGTATTCAGACTTGGCAGAAGCTGATGTATTAAAACGTTCTTTCTTCACCTGTGTGGTAGCTAAAAACAACACTCCAGGTATGCTTTAACTGATTTCCCCATCACCCATTGAGAAATCAAAACTACTGATAGACTTTTGGGGGATAGTTTAACATGACCTAATTTAATTCTTTTATATTGATTTCGACTATAACTGGGAATGACATATTAGTCCCAGTTACAGGGGAGAATACAGTCTCTGGAGCCTCACTACAGAGCTAAAATGGGTCTGTTAAGTCTGTTAAGACCTAGCAGCTCTTGCAGTTACCAGATGATCACATGATCGCCAGAATAGGAACAGAAAGCATCATGGGCACATCCTAAACTGTATACACAGTTAATAAAGTAGTTAATTAAATGGAGGCCTTAACATATCTGCACCACTAGTAATCAGGATTTGTAAAAACATTATGTCAAAAACTCTGGTCTTAAGTAACACGTTGCTAATGAGGTGCCAGAAATGCAAAGCTGAATACATCAACACAAGACACTGTTAATGATGTAACAGATTTACAGCAGTTCTATTTTTTGGTTTGGATCTGTTAGTCTACACTTAATGCTAGTAAAGAAGTGATGTTTTATCAGAATTAATTCCTGATTAAAGGGATACTGTCCTAAAATGTGTTCTGTCTTTACTTGAGTTTTGAAAACTTGCTGTATTTTTCTTGAAGACATATTGCTAGTCATCTGACTTTCTCAATTAGAATAACTTGTACAAAGAATCCCTGGCATTAAATACCGGTTAATCATGTGCAAATACCCAGATAAGAATCACTGCAAAGGTGTAATTTCTATAATGTTATACAGTACTGCTATGTGAAATGTTGTCATTTGTTATATATGTGTTGCTAATAGCATTATATGGACAATTAAGAGTTAAAGCCTTTGCACATCCTGTTAAGCTGTCAGTAGATGGACTTAGGTTCCATCCCCTGGTTAGTCAGTTTAGTCCAAATCTTAGCTGTGCTATAGTGAGGACCTACATGTGCAAGCTCCTCAGAACTAGGTCACAGCTCCGAGAACCTTCATCTCTGAGACTTCTAGAGCCAAGGAAGCTACTTTATCATCAAAAGTGTTCCAGAGAGAAGGAAGATTAGAATGTGGCCATGCATTGGAGTCAGTCAGCAAGGTATTGTGCACATTTCTGGCTTACCGCTGTCAGAGGGAACAATGCTGACACACCCTTCCACATTTTGCAAAGGTTTGGCCATGGTTTGTATCCCTCAGTCAGAGAATTTGCAGGAGAATTTAAAAGGAATCTGTCACCAGTTTTCTGCTGCCCTCTCATGTAAATCCTAACAGCTCCAGCATGCCAATGAGTCCCCATAGTCATGAGAGCACGGCTCTCTCCTCCCACCTGCCTCTGATTGACGTGTTTTTTTTTATTCATCTGAATCAGCAGCAGGTGCGAGGGGAGAGCCAGGAGTTCAAGAATATGGGGACTCATCATTATGCACTGGAGCTGTTCAATACAAGATTTTGGTAAAACGGCTGGGTCAATGAAAGAAAGTGACCCAACATTTTGCTAAGGGGATCTATCACTTGTTTATGTTGCACGTAGGACACCATAAAATTGGTAACAGATTCACTTTAACAAGAACCTCATTGCATGCTTAAGGTTCTGCAGTGAGACTTTAGAGAGACAGAGGAATGTGGTACTACAATCGCCATCATTGTTGCTGTCCAGATACTGGCATTGAGGAAGGATTGTACTGTGTTAGATGCCTTGGAACTGTGCTTTGTTATTGTCAGATGTACTTGCTTATTGATGCCAACTGGCCTGGTTACTGACTCCACCATTAGCCAGCAACTGCACCCACTCTCCTGCCTTTCATCCAGACCAAACCTAAAATCAAGTGCTACCCAAGTACCACCATGCATGAGGCCCAATACCAGGGTGTTCCTCAAGGGAAGAAAAGGTGCACCCTCCAGTGACTGCAGAGCCCCAGGGAGAGACCACCACTATGAACTATGAGTACTCATACTATCCTCAAAGCCACAACTACCACTCCCATCCTCATCACTTCCATTCTCAGTTGCATGGTTTAGTCAGCACAATCTGTTTATCATAAAGAAGATGAGGTCAAGGACCTCATGAAGGTAAGATGTTGATTTCACTTGCATACCTGAAGGTCTCTTGTGTGAATAAACTGCCTTCAGGGAGGTGTTAGAACAGGAGAGGGACATACAAATAAATATTTAATAATGCAAGGGCATTTGTACTGTATGTACCATAGAGGCAGCCGTGGCTGCTATAACTCTTTGGAAAGAGGGGGCTTACAAGGGAGAGTGGAAACAGCTTGAGGGTCACATCTTTTTATAGAAAGATGAGCAGAAGAAACACATTTAAAAAAACTCCTTTGTTCTATGAAGCCTACTGTTCTCCACAAAGGCCTATGTAAACTATATGTAAACTATATGTCTGCTATGACAGTTCACTTACATCATAAGCACCAGCTTTGATCTGCTGGTACAGCCTGTGCTGATCTTCATCCCAGAATGGTGGGTAACCAACAAGCAAGATATAAAGAATAACTCCTGCCGGGGGCAGAAAAAAACAGTGCAGTGATCAGTATATTAAACTGGTTAATAGGATCCAAAGCTGCGTAGCCAGATGTAGCAAGTGGTGACAATGTGTGAAAAAATAGGAAACTGGGACTATGATATCTTTTCTGTTAAGGCAAGTTTTACTATACACTGGAGTTGTGTTGGCCTTCCGTGGTGAGGGGTGTGCTACAGAAGGCCTGGCACTTGAAAATAACTACCACAAATCTTAATAATAATTGTATAACAGTTTTATTTAGACCTCATTTAGCAATGTTATTAGATGACTATATATATGCTGTTGTTACATAACTGCTAATTATGCATTGTACAGTACAGTATTTTGCCATGGATTGTAGTGTATTGCATTGTATTGCCTTGTCATCTAGGCAACTGTGTGAAAGTATTATTTGGCCAATGTATGGCACTGTTATTTGGGCACCATACTATAGCGTTCGCGTAATTAGACTCTGTACAATATGGTTATTTACTGTATGGCCATACATCAAACGAGGTGGGGGTGCAACAGAACATGGCATCATCCAACATAAGGCCGGCCGTGTACTGTGAACATATACTGTAGGTGCCACAAATGTCCAGCCTTTGAGTTTGCAGGTATTAGTATTAGAGAATAATTTATGTGGAAGATGGTTGAAGCGAAAGAAAGAGAGGATATTAGAAGGGGCATCTTAAATCAAATAGTTGTAGACATTCCTGGAGGCCTCAACATCTAATGAAAGTGGGCATATGCATACCACAAGCCCATAGATCCACAGCCTTTCCATAAGGATCTTTCCGTAACACTTCTGGGGAGAGGTAGCCTGGGGTGCCAGCAAATCCTAAAATAAAAATATAAAATTAATTCTATTCAGTAAAACAGCTACAACCTGGATCTTTGAAAGTAATGCATCCATCCTTTCTTGCCTAGTCTAGCTATTACCCCAAATGGATCATCCCAGCCAAAAAAATGCCTTTTACTGGTGACACTATTGAGATGATGAGAGTTGTATCCATAGTGCACTATAATATGTCTCATCTGGTTTACTGATTGGCCATATGATTTCAATAATTTATAATTGTGCCATTTTATCACTCAAGTAGGCACTCAAGATGTTAGGATGAGCCCAGTCTGGTGCCAATGGGAACTGCCAGTGCTTAAAGTGAATTTTCCAGCATATTGAAAGTAATCACTTCCACTTTCAACAGATAATTACTTGGAAAATAGAGAACTGTACATCTGCTGCCATCAGCTGCGTTTTCCCTTTTCTTTGCAGTGTGAGCTTAAGCTTCAGTTATGTATAAAAAAGGAAAAGATTCCAGTAACATATCTCCCGCGCCCATGATACTATTATATATTACACTACAACAGAAAAAGTAATAAGAAAAATAAATGAATTCTGTCTTCTGTCTCCATCTTATCTCCCATTTGAGCTTAGACTATGTATACAATATGGACAATTGGACTTGGTTAGGCTGGGCTTGGATCGGCCTGCTTTGTCTCGGGCTAGGAAGAAGTAGAAAACTTCTCTACACTGCTGTAACTGCAGCAGATGTCAAGCAAAACAAAGCAACTCCATTTTATATGCCCATTCTTTCCTGAAATTTCAGTTGAAACATGAGCGATGTAAAAAAACCTGTTATCTGACATATTTCTACAAGACGATTTATTTCAGAAGAATGAAAATCCAATTGTTCACTATTATTTTCATTCACATTTTTTTTATCCATTCCATTCCCAGGTTTATTGTCTCTTTAAAGCATTATTCAGGCCAGGTCCAGTCCACCAGCAGTGTGATCAGTCTCCTGTGACAACCGGTCCTATCTGTCTGTACTGACCCAGGCTCATGTTACAACTATGAATAATGACTAATGAAACTACAAATCTCTGGTAAAGGGGTACGATAATAGGGAATGTATCAGTTGTACGTAGGGTTTGAAGCCCAAGGAAGCCTAAAAGATATTCTGTCCATATGAAGAGGACAGTACTATAAATGGTGCATAATAGTTGAGAGCACTATTATAGATATTACCTGGAACCTGTCACCAAGAGCATCTTGCCCTAACCGTAGATGGGTCCAACAATCATAATGTTCAGCTGTAAAGTGTTGCTGTGTTTTACAGAATACATAGCTTTACAACAGGGTCATGGCCAGTGTTATGTGCTGAATGTGAATGTATTCGGTGATGTCTCCCATCTGGCTCAACATGATTAACAGGTTTCTCCTTATACACAAAAATTGGGAGACCAAAGGAAAGCCACCCAGTGAACCCTTCTACCCAAGACAAATGAGGCACAAAAGGCTGACTGCGACTCGATATTAAAGGGTCACTACGATCCTGAACTATTATCTGCAATAATACATGAGTACTAGTGTTACATATAAGGAGTACAGATCACAATTTATTTTCCTGCTGTCCCTTGTTCCCAATTGTCAGCATTCAAAGCTAAGCTGAAATACAGAATTTGGACTGCTGTGCTAACATAATGGAGAGTAGGCAGTAGGAAAAAAAAAATTGTGATCTGGACAACACATCTGCAGTACTACACAAGATTGTGGTGACAGATTTCCTTTAAAAGGATTGTGCACCTTCGAGGAGGGGGTTGCAAAGCCCTCTCTTTAGTAGACCTGCGAAGGGACGGCTCCTGACAATTTCTCTCCCCAGCCTCAGCTTCTCTGCTCGGTTCCCAGAATGTAAACTTCCGCTTTGGCGGCTCTGAAGACAGTCACAGGCCACAACGGTGACCTGCTCGCCGTGCGTCATGTCAAATGATCACGTGATACAAGGGGTACAGGTCACCTGGTTGTGGTGGGCTGAGGTTAGGGCACCATCATCATGGTTACAGAAAGTTATACCTCTGTGTGTTACTAATTTGCTGGGGAAGAGTGATCGTACCTAAAGAGGATGTTCAGAGTAAAAAAAAACATGGCTGCTTTCTTCAGCACCACAGCTGTCCTTGGACTGTGACTGATATTGCAGGTCCGCTCCAGTGAATGGAGCTGAGCTCCTACATCGCACACAGCCCGTGGACAGGTTTGTTTTCAGAAGGAAGCAGTGAGTTTTTCAGATCTTGGAGAACCTCGTTTAGCATCCAATATGAGATTATACAGTTAATGGTTTAAAAAAACTCAACTGACAGTTTGAGTTATTTTTCTAATTTCAGTTTAAAAATTACAATTAATATTAAATATTCAGAATTGTGTAAATTTGTAATTATATTCCTTATTTTAAATTCTCTCTCCCTCTCCAGCTAGCAATTGATATGATTACGCATCAGAGAATTGAGAAGGTTCAGCTACGTTTCTAAAGCTGCCCACAATTTTATGATTGTTATCTAAATAATAATTTCCCATAAATGACACATCTGATTGTAAAGATGCAAATGATCTTATAAACGCTCCATTGATTGCTGAAAATCCATGATTGGTATGTTCAATGTGCCTCAATAAATTGTCAGAATGGCAAATTTAATACATGTCAAATTTATCGTCTAACCATTCCAATGTATTTCCATTTATTGTGGCAAATTGTTTTAGTATCATCAAACTATTATTATCATTAATAGACATTAAAGGATTAAAAGAGTACTCTGAGATGGCAAAAAGAACAAAAAACACTATAAATAAAAATGTATAGAAACCTTCAATTGCCAGAAAATATTTATTTTATCTATGGAGGTTAAATTAATGGGAAACCCATCCTAGAATGTAAGAAGACAGGTGCTTGAGATCTGCATGGGGATTGGAGGGGGGGGGGCAGTTGTTCCACAATGAGCTATGGAAAGGGAGAGGAGCCGTAATACATCATCATTCCTGGAGGTTGACTGGACTTCAAGATTTTGGAAGCACAATTCCAGTTGAATCAGATTTAGCTGACTGTGGAGCATCCAAGGAAACTACTAATTCTGCAGTTCTCAAACATCCATTCTAGTTACATAGGTTGGGTTTCTTACTGTTTAATAGGACAGCGAACTTGCTTTTGATATTTTTTTTTGTTTTACCAGAGAACCCCTTAAAGGGGTTGGCTAGTTTCTAGCTACTTGTGACCAATGTGAATATACTACAACTATATGGCACTTACTAATATAGCCTTAGTTGATAATCCTGGGCCATTTGTTATATTTCATAAGCCATGTTCCCTTGTTAGGCATATCTTCTGTGATTGCTACATAGAGGTTCTGTCTATAAAATGGCCGCTGATGGAGGGTCATGTGATGAGGCAAATCACCTCCATTAAATGTCTCCATTTACATCACTCAGTCTCCTCCATTCTAACACACTGCACCTGCACTAAACGCCCAACAGTACGTAAGTACAATTGGTACCGTAGGTGCAGAGTATTTGAATGGATGAGATATCTCATGGAGATGATTTGCCTCATCACATGACCATCCATCAGCAGCCATTTTATGGACAGGACCTCTGTGTGAACAGCACAAAAGACTTGGCAAACAAGGCGGCATATCTTATGAAATATGGAAAATGGCACAGGATTTCAACAAAGGCTATATTATTAAGTCCCATATAGTCATCTTACAAACACATTGGTCAACAGTAACCAGGAAGTGGCCAACCCCTTTAAATATTCAGGTCCCATTTAACTTAAAGTGAATGCCCACCCTAATATATATACTTTTTTAGAATTTCATTTAAATAGTTTCAAAATTTTGTGCCCGTCTATCTGTGTAGTTTCAGAAATAAACACGGGAACGACACAAAGCTATGTTGTTCCAGTGTCTATTTTTATAACTAAACAGCTGAAATATATGAGAATAAAACTTAAATAAAACTTTTAACCCCTTCAGTCACTGTGACTTACCTGTACGTCACAGTGGCTGAGGTAATGTACGGACTGGGCTGCTACAGGGAGCCCGCTCTATACATCAGGTGCCATCTGTATAATACAGCAGGCACTTGGTCGCAATGATGGAGATTGGCAATCAAGCCAAACCCTGTCATTTAACCCCCTCAGTTGCCATGATCCACAACGATTATGGCATCTGTGAAGTAAGTCAGAAAGATGCGGCTCCCTCTGCCTTCTAATCGGAGATCCCGCAGTGAAATCATGGGGCCCCAGTTGGTTACCATGGCAGCACGAAGCACAGCTCAGCAGGGAGCATGTCAAAATCCCATTCACGCAAATAGAATCTCTATTAGGGTGAATGGGACAAGGGATCAAAAGATCCCAGCTTCTAGCCCCCTAAGAGGGTAAAAAGTTATTATTATAAAACTAAAAAAAGTTTTAAAAAAAATTAAACAAGCCCTCATATAGCTCTGTGGACAGAAATATAAAAACGTTATGGCTGTCAGAAAATGGTGATGCAAAGAAAATTTTGATTTTTAAAAAAGTTTTAATTCTTTAAAAAGTAGTTAAAAACTATACAAGTTTGGTATTGGCATATTCATATTGAGCCGCAGAATAGGGATGCCATGTCATTTTCAGCGCACAGTGAACGTCGTAATATAAACCCCCCACCAAAACTTTGGTGGAATTGTGTTTTTTTTTTTTTTTTTTCAATTTAACCTTACAAAGAATTTTTTCCCCATTTTCCAATAACAGACATGGTAAATTAAATGATGCCCTTAATAAACACCACTTATCCCATATAAAATGAGCCCTCATATGGCTATATGAATTGAAAATTAAAAAGGTTATGGCTATTGGAATATGGGGAGGAAAAAATGAAAATTCAAAACAAAAAATGGGCCTGGTACTTAAGGAGTTAAGTACATTAAGGAGTTAAGTACATGGAACATTTATTGTACAATAGTACTAAGATTTTAATAATTTATTAATAAAGGTTACATTTTAGATTTATTTTCATTTACCCCTTTGGATTCTGTTTAGTTTTTGGTAAATCTGCTTCACAGGGAGCAATACTTATGTTGGTTTATCCTTGTAATATAACACCACTGAAAAATGATTTTCTTATCTCTGCTGTTGATTGTATTTTTTATTTGAGTCACATAGGTTTTACTTTATTAACCAATTATGCACCGCTTGGCAGGCGGTCCAAGTCTCTGAAGCATTATATTTATGGAGCAGGCTTTATCCATTGGCCCATGTGATTGGGCAGCCGAATGTGAGGTCCCCCACAGAGAAAGGCTGCCGGAGAAGCTGGAGAGAAGAAAAAGTGGTTTCACAGATTCCGTCTTCTCTATTCTCACATACACAGAGCTACCGTAAATTAGCAGTCATAGCATAGAGGCAGGGACACTGCTGCTCCCTTTATTAGTGCTGGTGATCATATGACTGGTCACATGTTAGTAGGTTGTTGTATTTTCTAACTAGACCCATGACAGCTCTAGAACTGGCAACTGTCACTGCAACTCGCCAGGCTTCCCCGTAACTGGGGCTTCTGTGCTGACCCGGTTACAGTAGAAAGCATAGTGTAAAAAGAGAATAGAAAAATATAAAAAATCTTTGAAAGACAATGTGTAAAAATAAATCAAAAAAGAAATACACAAACTACCTACCAGCAAAATAATGTTTCCCATGTAAGGTATTCTCATACAGCTAGCCAAGACCTGATACCCGAAATTGGACATGTAATATATCAAAATGTATAGTAGACAATGATGAACGCAAATGTAAATTCTATTTTGGGGTAATATTATATTATTACCAGAAAAAAATGACTAATGTTAAAAATGCATATTTTTGCTATTTGTATTTTATAAGCCTATAGAAGACTTTGAAGTCATTAAAATAATTTAAAAAGAACTTATTGTGATAAGTAGACAGTCCATCGTGTATCTTATGTGATCTTATGAGTTATATCCTATGCCCTATTGTATATCCCCTTATTGAACTGGTTTTATATATAGTACCAGAGGCCTCTCGGTGGGTCTACATCTGCGTTACTTAGTGGTGGGATAAATATTCTCCATTATGATCCACTTAACATCTGTCTATCAGATGCTAATACCTTTTCACTGATACTGTTGGTCCTTTTGGCCTGTGCAATTAGGTATGCACAGGCCCTCACAGACCCAAACCAATCGGTCTTAAGGAGATTCATGAAGTGCCTAGACATGGAGGGCACCGCTCCACAGAAGGAGGCCTAGAGGAGTTCCTGAGTCTACCTAGAAATATAAGTGAATAAATAATAGGCTGTAAATCATTCCTGTTAAGATCTAAATGTTATTGATTTTCATAATTGTTTTTGGTACATCATGGGCTTCACATGAAGCCCAAACACCCCCTACCTTACTGCATGTGTTCCTACTTAAAAAGGATCTGACCTTCTGTAAAGCCTACTTGGCTCACATTTAGTGTCTATACGACCTATATGATGAAACATGAATTATGGAAATATACCTGTGTCTGCACCCCCTCTTGCAAACTTGAAATTATGTTTTGTTCATATTTCATATTTTTCAGTGGGAAAGGGAGGTGAGGGGAACATGAATAATGAAGTGCTACCCCAAAGGCTAAGCTGTCCCCTCCGCCCAGCTATTTGTGCTAAGGGGAGATAAAAATATGAGACCATGGAGGTTTGATGACACACATTGGGAGACCCAATCGGATTGGACAGTGTGTATCTTCAGCAAAGGACTCTCTGCTTTTCTCCTTTGTATCTGTCTTTGCACATGTATGTATGTATATTTCTTTATTTCTCTAAGTTCTTTACCAAGCCTAAAATTTTAATGGTTTGTCTTAAACAAACCCAAGCACCCTTTATCAAGTATAAGTGCAGCTTGTGCTACCGTCTGCAGGGAGTTTTGTACCTGGGGGCCTTGACTGTGTTGGGGTGTGATTTATGCTCAATTTGCAGACTGAGTGGAGTAAATTAACCCCCTGCTGTAATGTGCCGAGGCGGTCCTAAGCGACTCTTATATTCACCGTTCGGAACCTCCTCCATTACACTGACGCTGCTCGAATCCTCCTGCCACTGTAGCTATAACCTCATGTTTTTGGCTGCAGCAATGATGTGCCCCTTTACCACAGTCAATTACTGGGCTCATCAATAGTAAGATGGAAAAAAAATCACTTTACGTTACCGGCTGACCAATCCATTGTAACAAAGGGAATATTTTAAAACTTAAAGCTTCAAAGAAAATATAGTAATTATGATCCATCTTTTAGATCTGTTCTGGTTTCCATCTCTTTCCATTCATCCACCCTTAACATCCTTTGGTAGCTCCTGATGGACATATATCTTTTATCACCTGTACTAACTTTATGACTATGTAATAATTCTTTTAAAGTACTTACCAAACCATGCCTGCTGTTCACCTTCCACCTCAATAGCCAGCCCAAAATCGGCCAATTTAACAGCTGCTCCTTTTAGCTTAGAAGCCAATAACAGGTTTTCTGGCTATGAAAGTAAAAACATAAAAAAGAGTTGTATTAGATTACCCGTAATGTGTATTAGAGCAGATTGATCTTTACTGAAGCAGCACATAGTTGCATCATATACATTGCTAAATTGTATATACAGTGCCTATCTATCTATCTATCTATCTATCTATCTATCTATCTATCTATCTTTCAGTGTCTATCTATTTATCCTTCTCTATTCAGGAACACCCCAAAAAGTACTGAGGAATGTCCCCTATAAAATTGTCCTTGCCCTGTTTAGCTTCGTCGCAGTCCAGTTCATGGAACAGCCCTGCAAAAAACACGATCAGTAGCTACAAATTACTAGTCTGCATGACAGCCCCATGTGAAACACCAAGGCTGCAGTGTCAAAAGCTGAGCCGTGCCATTCCAATCTCTTCTTGCAATACTCGTATTAATCAAATTTTTGCAAAATAAAGTTTGGTGGACCAGCTCCATAAATAATGCGCGGTTGACCTTCCACCCCTCCAGTCAGTCTCACATCTGCCAATTTGAAACCTGTTAGCTCTGAAGCCAGTAATAAGAGAGCAGAGAGTCCATAAGACAGAGTTAAGAGATTGTCAGAGGCCTCAATATGCTTAAAAGCCAAGGATCACTGTGAAAATGCAATAAAATATAAATCAAAGAGCCTGAGATCGTGAGAGTGCCAGAGGCAGGATGTTGACTACACGATGCAAGATAGCGGACTTCTTAAATAGAAACTTAGTTTTACTGAAGAGAACTATGATTTTATCGCTTACAGAAATGTCACTGACTTAAAGGACACGAGACAAATAAAAACCCCAATACAAGGCTTTCGTATTTCAACAAAATAACATTTTTATTAGCGTTCCTGAACTCTTTGAGCAGAACAGCAGCATTAGAAGAGACAAACCTACTGGATTTTTCCAGGAGTACAATGTTGATGACCTATGCTCAATCACATACATTTAACTCCTCAGATGCCAGATGTCAAATATGACTACGGCTTCTGGGAGCTCAAAAACCCCGGGGGCACACGCGTGCAACGGCTCCACGTAGCAGGAATCGAGGGAGCCAGATAGTTTGTGCAGAATGATCCGAGGCTGCCCCAGATGGGTTTCGTATGGAGGCCCTGCTCCATATGAATTTAGGGTAATTCTTATAGACACCAATGCTAATGCCTTGGGGTCTATGAGAGAAACAATCTAAAGATTGCTTGGTATAGTTCTCTACAGGAACTATTAAAAAAAGTGTTAAAAAAGATTTTGAAAAAAATATATATAAAAATTAAAATCACCCCCTTTTCCCCAAAATAAACAATACACATCATGGGCATCAGCACATGTAAAAGCACCTATACTGTTTTTATTTAAAATATAAAAATACACCAAATGGCAAAACAGAAAAAAAATGGCTTCACCTCCCCGAAAAAGTGAATAAAAAGTGATCAAAAAGTCATACACACCGCAGAATGTTATCAATGAAAAATACAGATAGCCCACAAAATAATGAGCCCTCACACAGCTCTGTACACATAGCTACAAAAAAGTTATAGGGTCAGAATATGGAGATTTTTACAAAGTTTTTTTTTTCAGTATTAAAACGAAAGAAAAACTATCCAAATGTGGTATCGCCATAATCATACTGACCTGGAGAATGAAGGGAACAGGTCAGTTTTACCGCATATAGAACACCATAAAAACTTAACCCATAAAACTGTGGGTTCCAATTCCACCCCATTTGGAATTTTATTTCTAGCTTCCCACTACAGCACATGCAATATTAAATGGTGCTATTAGAAGGTACAACTTGTCCCGCAAAAAATAATACCTTTTATGGCTATGTGAACTGAAAAAAAAAGATGTTTCTGTAAAGACAGGGAGTGAAATATGAAAATTGCTGATCAGCCCTATTCACTTCAATGGACTGAGCTTCAATACCACACACAACATGTGATAGGTGTGGCACTGTTCCCAGAAGAAAGCAGCCATGTTCTTCTAATCCTGCAGAACCCCTTTAAAGCCTCTCTCTATGTATGTGTACACCTTTAATATAATGTTACCTAGACATTGCGATGCATTAATTTTAGATGTTCCAAATTATTAGAATAAGTGGAAGCAGAGTTGGGCCGCTCTTATGGTACATACAGTACATTGTACTGTCCTGTGTATTGTTATGGATAATGCTAGTGTAGGGTCTGTACTCAGAGACAAAGAACTGAGAAGCTTAGGGGAGCAGTACAGCATTTGCTACTGAATGCTGCCAACACCTGAACAATACCCGATCCTGAAAGCCATTTATTTTGTAACTCAGAAGGTGTTATGTTCTTGTTCTGCTTCTCTTCTGTAATGAAGGTTTCTCATACTTTGTGTATATCCCATGGGTATTTTATGTTATGTTCCAGAACCGGAACGTAAGGTCACATCCTGTTTTGTACTTTTGTATACTCCTTCGTTCCCCAAGTGCCAGAGTTTTACAGAAAAGAAAGGGGGAACAGGCTCAGCAGTCACATGCAGTTTCTTGCCTCCAATAAATTAGACAAAAGAAGCACTGTCTATTGATATACATTTGGCATGGGCGAAATTTTAATTGTTCCTGTGAAGTTCCTATCAGTTATATTATTTCTTTACATGGCACCTCTATGAATAGAAGGTATAGATGCTACACTGTTGCAACAGTACATAGGACAGACATAAGCATACTGTACGTGAGGATTTTCAAAATCAGCAGCTATAAAAAATCGTCCAAAAATATGTTCAATAAAATAAGTAGATGTTGCATAATGGGAATACAAAAAGTGCTTTCATATAAAAGTCAGAGAGAACTACTGGGAAATGTAAATCATTTGTACATGGTGGACAGAAACTTCTTCAGGATCTTGTAATTACACAGTGTACCAAGAAAAATAAAATGAAGTCACCATCACCTGGTGTAGCTCAAGGAGCAACTCATCCTGGCACAGGTAGAGGGCAGTAAAGAACATGTAGGATTGTACTGTACTATAGAACAGCCAATCGCTGAGTGTACCTCCGTAGTACAGGTGCCACCACCAAAACGTCCATAGGAGATCAGCAGTATCTATGGCATTGTAGGTTGAATATGATTTCAAGTTATAATGGCCCAGGGATGACCACTGAATGTTGAGAATATTGTAACCCAAGGCCATTGTAAGTTGAGGGACCACTATATTTGCAACATATAATTTTCTAATTTAGAAAGATAAATGTTCTATAATATATGCATCATCTTACCTTTAGATCTCTGTGTACCACTCCCATCTGGTGACAGTGCAGTACTGCCTCTAGGATCTGCTGAATGCAATGGCTGATTATGAAAGAAAGTGCAAGTAAATAGCAGAGGAAAGGACATCAGGTTAATCCATCAACTAATAAGCACACCTTAGTACCATGGTGCAGGAATAAACCCATCATGAGCATCAATATGGGGGATTTTGAGGATGTAAACACAGTTGGGCCCAAGATACCCTCTGTCACAAAGGAGAGTGATTGGCACTAAATGGTTGGTGGGCCCTGGGACTGACTTTGCATGGAGTACTGGAGCTTCATGGTATGCCTCTGGATTAAGGACAGACATTGGTGGCAAATTTCTAGGATAGGCCTGCGAATGTAGAGATCCCTGGCAATCACTACTATGAAGTGGCTGCGGTGCTAGGAAAGCCCTGCGGTACTTTGTCTTCTGTAAACTCCATTAGGCTTTCTGAAATGTTGACATGAACAACAATCATAGTCAAGGGACTTCTAATAGTAGTGCATGTTATGATGCACTTATGGAAATATAGGGTACATAATATACCATTTTTCACCAAAATTTAGATTTACAGTACAAAATTCACTAGAATACCGGTGTAATTTACATGCTTTGTACCACATACAGTGCCTTGCGAAAGTATTCAGCCCCCTGGAACTTTTCAACCTTTTGCCACATTTCAGGCTTCAAACAAAAAGATATAACATTTTAAATTTTTGGTGAAGAATCAACAACAAGTGGGTCACAATTGTGAAGTGGAACAAAATTTATTGGATCATTTAAACTTTTTTTGTAATAATAAAACTGAAAAGTGGGGCGTGCAAAATTATTCGGCCCATTTACTTTCAGTTCAGAAAACTCACTCCAGAAGTTCATTGAGGATCTCTGAATGATCCAATGTTGTCCTAAATGACTGATGAAGATAAATAGAATCTACCTGTGTGTAATCAAGTCTCTGTATAAATGCACCTGCTCTGTGATAGTCTCAGGGTTCTGCATCATGAAGACCAAGGAACACACCAGGCAGGTCCGTGATACTGTTGTGGAGAAGTTTAAAGCGGGATTTGGATACCAAAAGATTTTCCAAGCTTTAAACATCCCAAGGAGCCCTGTGCAAGCGATCATATTCAAATGGAAGGAGTATCAGACCACTGCAAATCTACCAAGACCCGGCCATCCCTCTAAACTTTCATCTCAAACAAGGAGAAGACTTATCAGAGATGCAGCCAAGAGGCCCATGATCACTCGGGATGAACTGCAGAGATCTACAGCTGAGGTGGGAGAGTCTATCCATAGGACAACAATCAGTTGAACACTTCACAAATCTGGCCTTTAAGGAAGACTGGCAAGAAGAAAGCCATTTCTCAAAGATATCCATAAAAAGTCTCGTTTACAGTTTTCCACAAGCCACCTGGGAGACACACCAAACATGTGGAAGAAGGTGCTCTGGTCAGATGAAACCAAAATCCAACTTTTTGGAAATAATACAAAACGATATGTTTGGCGTAAAAGCAACACAGCTCATCACCCTGAACACACCATCCCCACTGTCAAACATGGTGGTGGCAGCATCATGGTTTGGGCCTGCTTTTCATCAGCAGGGACAGGGAAGATGGTTAAAATTGATGGGAAGATGGATGGAGCCAAATACAGGACCATTCTGGATGAAAACCTGTTGGAGTCTGCAAAAGACCTGAGACTAGGACAGAGATTTATCTTCCAACAAGACAATGATCCCAAACATAAAGCAAAATCTACAATGGAATGGTTCAAAAATAAAAGTATCCAGGTCTTAGAATGGCCAAGTCAAAGTCCAGACCTGAATCCAATTGAGAATATGTGGAAAGAGCTGAAAACTGCTGTTCACAAATGCTTTCCATCCAACCTCAAAGAGCTCAAGCTGTTTTACAAGGAAGAATGGGAAAAAATTTCAGTCTCTAGATGTGCAAAACTGATAGAGACATACTCCAAGCGACTTGCAGCTGTAATCGCAGCAACAGGTGGTGCAACAAAGTATTAATGCAAGGGGGCCGAATAATTTTGCACGCCCCACTTTTCAGTTTTATTATTACAAAAAAAGTTTAAATGATCCAATAAATTTCGTTCCACTTCACAATTGTGACCCACTTGTTGTTTATTCTTCACCAAAAATTTAAAATGTTATATCTTTTTGTTTGAAGCCTGAAATGTGGCAAAAGGTTGAAAAGTTCCAGGGGGCCGAATACTTTTGCAAGGCACTGTATATTAACAGTTTTAGACACTTGCAACTCGTCTGACAAGGGAGTGGCTTTGGGGAAAAGGGGCATGGATTAGATTCAACATTGTGCATCAAAAGATGTGTCAAAAATTTCACACATTTATTAGGTAAACTGAGCCAAAAAATTGGCAGAGCAAAGTTAGGGGGAAATGAATGTATCCCTAGGCGGCTTTTTGTTCTTTCTATTGGAGTGTCTGCTTTATTTGAAGGCTGGTTTCTTGTGATAAATTTATAAAATGTTGCAGGTCTTTTTGATATATTTGTTGCACTCAATATATTTAAGTCTGAAGTCTAGCCTGATTTATCATACAAGTTTTTGACAGCCTGTACCCTACCAGGGAACTGGAGTACAATTTTTTTTGTCAAATAGTGATAAATCTGGCTAAAAATGAAGCATCACCCACAAAACATCTGTCTGACTCTTAGTAAATACAATTTGCTGAGCATGGCACAAACACCCCTAAAATGTTGCAAATGCATCATAAATTTGCCACAAATGCCTATTCCACAGGCGAAACAGCCAATATCTGGCACAGCGCACTTGATACTTTACCCCCTTAGTCTAGACATTGTAGAGGTCCACCATATTTATCACCCAGCGTCAGCCACTGTGATAAATTTAGGAACCTCTCTGAGGGTAGCATAGTATAATGACAGACCTGCTGATTTGAGCAGTATGTCATTGGTGTATTCACATTAGGCAGTTTTATAGATCTGGCCTTTGAAACTGTGCAGCTCGAGCTAGCGTTGAGAGAGTCCGATGAAGTGCTTGACATGTATGCTAGCCCCAATATATCCCACCTCTGGATTGCTGGTGCCAATCACTGGCTTTGTGCCATATAACACTGAAGCCATTGACTGGCTGCAGTGGTGATATTGGTATGTTATCCCTGCAGTCATGTAACAAATCCCAGTGGGAAACACTGGAGCAGCAGCACAGGAAATGGTGGGGGTTTGACTAGTGAATATAGCTTTGTTTTATATTATCAGAATTATTGGCTTTGGTTTCCTTTTTAAATAAGTTGGACAACCCATTTAACCTTCTGGTGGCCACGTTGTTTCTGCCTCCCATTCTTTTCAATGGGAAGCAGCACTGATTTTCAGCGCTGCCTCCCATTGAAAAAAATAAGTGGCAGAAATGAACTGGCCACTGGCCAAATTTCGGTGCGGTGTCTGCGTAAAAAAAACAAAAAGCCATGAGAATGGCCTGTTAAGCTAACTATATACTGTATAATGACATATTACTATACATACAGTATAGTGGCATACTTCACAATTAATACAATGGTCTCTAAGATGTCTGACTATCCTGGAACTTGCAGGGTTCCTTTGGGGGCACCTGGAAGAACTACTAGCAGTGGCTAGTGAAGATATACAAAATGTCACCTTTTTATAATGATTGTAACCCCCCTGCTCAGGTTTTCCATATCACACTTATCCAATGTCAGCTGGACTATGGAAAAGTTAATAAAAATATAGGGCATTGACCCATGATAATATCGGGACAGTGTACTAACCTGGCATCAGCTTCACTGTAATACTCTCTGGCAACAATATCTTCAAACAGTTCTCCACCGGTGACCCTGCAAAGACACAGAGAACATGAGGTCAGTGGCTATAGCCTGCTGCGCCGGGTACATATATTCTTTGCCTATCATAGATGTTTACCACAGAAATAACTGCTGCATTTAACGTTCATTATTACTGAGAGGACCTGTTTCTGTAAACATTCACATTCCCCATATAAGCTGGAGCATCTTTCTTCTTAGTACTTTGTATTTTGCCATTCCTGTTATTCTACTTGAAAATGCATACATGCATGTATTGACAACTGTGTGCAGCTATTCCTCTCATCAACGTATTTACGGTACTGTGAGCTGTAAAATGATGAGAATTACTAGAGATGAGTGAAGTTATGGGAAACTTGATTTGCCTGCTTTGTTGAATTTCACAAAGAAATTTGCTTTGTGACAAATTACATCTTCACAAAGCGCATTTCTTTTTATGCAGCGGGGGCGTCATTGAACCCCTCAGATGCTGTGTTCGTAACTGATCGTGGCATCTGAGATTAAAAATGAGGGCTTTCAAGGGTTAACCACCTAAAAAATAAAAAATACTCACGTATGACGTCGCCAGGCAGACCGCCTGGTGAAGTCATATGTCACCACGCATGAGATTTTGTGCGGTAGCTTCAATCAAGATGGCCGCGGTAGGCTCTTTGTGCGAAAATGGATGAGGTGAGTATGTTTTGGGGTTTTTTTACCACCATTTCAGGGAGAAACCGATTTGTGAAAACAGAAAGCAGCTAAGCTACTTCCTCTATTCCAGTGCTTCTCAACTCCAGTTCTCACCACTCCCCAGCACATCATGTTGTCAGGATTTCCTTAGTATTGTGTGGGTGATATCATTAGTGTCAATGCATCAGGACTTACCACAGGTATTCATCCTGAGGGGCATTCTCAAATCTTAATTAATCAAATTAATGACCTCTTGAGAGACATATTATGTGCCAAAAATAAAATGTAAAAAAAATAAAATATAAAAAAAATAAAAAATGTAATAAAATACAAATAGAAAAACAATAAAAAAAAGTTCACATTAACCAAATCACCCTGTTCACATGAAACTGCACAAAACAACCGACACAAAATAGGGGACCCATTTTAATAATTTACTTTGATGTCATTTTGCATATTTAAATAATAAGGAGCTAAAGAACAATTTTCTCAACATAAAACTAAAAAAAAAGAAAAAATAGCTAAAAACATATTAATCAAAAGTCCTATGTATCACATAAACACATAGGACTTCACAAAAATACTGAAATTTAATAAAAGTATTTAAATATTACTTTATTATAAATATATTGCCTAATACCTTTCTTTAGTTATAATGGCTCATTTTGCATAGGAGCAATCATCTGGGGAAATAAAATGGCCGCCTTCCTATTAGTACACACAAAACCTGTCCTAATCACACAGGAGGACAAGTTACTTCACAGCACTGAGATAAAGAGCTGCCTCATCCTCCTCTCTGCTTGTCAGGGATTATGATCCTGAATACAGTTTAATATGATCTTCAGCTGAATCTCTGTAGGAACGGCGTTCATGAGGAGACATGAAGTACAGAGAGAACGGACAGAACAGACTGTGGTAATATGGGGCTGTGGTAATGGAGACTGAATACATATGCTGTTGCTCATTAGCCACATCCCCACCTCCTCTCTGTACTTCATGTCTCCTCATGAACTCCATTCCTACAGAGATTCTGAAGATCATATTAAACTGTATTCAGGATCATAATCCTTTATAAGCAGAGCAGAGAGGAGGACGAGGCAGCTCTTTACCTCAGTTTTATGAAGTAACCTGCTGTGTGATTAGGACAGGTTTTCTATGTACTAATAGGACGGCAGCCATTTTATTTTCCCTGATGACTACTCCCTAGACAAAACAAGCCATTATAACTACTGAAAGGTATTTGGCAATATATTTATAATAAAGTAATATTTCAGTATTTTCAATAATTTTATTTGATTAATTCCCGGAGAACCTTAAACTTGCATCTGCCAAATGGCTGAAAAACAGAACTGCGGCAATTTGCAGTAAAAATGTGTGAGGTAATTGTTAATTGTTCTAACTGCACATAAAGTGACACAGATTGTATGTACCAATATGCCACAGACATCAATCCAAGGGACAATGGACACCTTGTAGGCTGCCTCAGGTGTCATAAGGGGCATCGACTGTGGAAAACACATGAGGTAAAAGTGGAAAGGAAAATGTAAAAATCGAGCAAGATAATAGTTTCATTTACTGAAAATGAAATCCATTGGGATCCTAACCACACAGTGCCGCATGCAAAGCAGAACATACATGACATACTCACAGATCAAACACTAAGTAGTGGTGTCCTTCCTCCGAGATGCTGTCGTGTAGTCTCACTGCAAAGGAGGAGAGAAAACATGAATTTATTACAAGAAAATTAACTATAAATGATAATAATTTGTGTGTTATTATAATCTACAGTCTCTGGGTGCACTGAAAAAGTTCCTTATTAAAAATTAATGTCTATATTTACCAGATCACCCCCTCTACTGAAATTTATAGAGATCCTAATTATGTTCGTTCATATCACCCACAGTGCTAGTAGGCTGTAATGTGGGTCTTCTTGTCTTTAAAGGGCTAATGGAATAACATTAGCACAGTTCTACGAAAAAAAACTCCACATAAAAATTCAAATGCCCTAGATATTTATAATTCATCCATGTCCATGACATGACCAGTGTATTGTCGAGTCGCTCCCCACCCCCATTCGGTACTCCCCAGCCCAATAAAGACAGGACTCCGTGAGTGGATTTTATTGGCCACAGCAGCCATTTATTATTAACATAAATATAATAAATATCCAACCTATGGCCTTACCACACGAATTACCGTTATTTTCCTGTTTCTTTTTTTATTGGATCAGAAGAACGGAAAAATAACGGTGATAAGAACTCTCGCTCATATAATATATGCTTTTCCAGTACAGAAACTAACTCCCTCTGCTGGCTGTGAATTTTTTCATCTATAAAATGTATAAAAAGTAACATAAGTAACATAAGATCATCAAAAAAGAAATATTCAACATCATGCATTTACCTGTATTTATGATGTGTCATTGCCAATAAAGAAACATTTAGGTATGTAAGATGTCATGAACTGAATTTACAACCTAACTTACATACCTAAATGTTTCTTCATTGGCAATGACACATCATAAATACAGGTAAATGCATGATGTTGAATATTTCTTTTTTGATGATCTTATGTTACTTTTTATACATTTTATAGATGAAAAAATTCACAGTATGTACACAGGTCTGTAATGGATGCACAGAAATGGAAGGTGTGAAAGCAACTTTATGCTTGTGTGAAATGTCTGTAATCATTTGTCCGTGTTAAATTTATGGAAATATAGGGGGTCATTTATTAAGACTAGCGTTTTAGACACCAGTCTTAATAAAGCCCCTGCTCTGGCGGTGGATCTGCCACAGTTATGTAGAGGCACCGGCCTCTACATAACTTCAGTGGATCTTCCGCCACTTTTTAGTGTAAGCCAGCTTCCTAAATGTCTTACATTTAAACACTTTTCTACACCTAAAACAGGCATATAGAATGGCAAATAAGACGGGCCTGCCAGCCCTCCCACTTCCCTGGCCACACAACGCCCACTTTTTTAGACCTCTCATGAGTCGGGAGAAGTTGCAGATTGCAGCACAAAGTTCCTTTGTGCTGCATTCTGTGCCAGAAATAAACCTAATATAGACATGTTTCTGTTTAATTATATACCATAGTGTATATAAATTCATTGTCAAAAAAGAAAGAACTAACGCACCAGCAAGGAGATGTTGGAATCTAATGAAACTTTATATGTGTGATTATATAAGTTTATTGGGGAAACATATACAGTTGAAAGAAGGATCTAGTGCTTTGTTGGGCCACCTCTAGCTTGGATACAGGATGAGATACCTGTGGCACATTTGCCCACAGATGGGGCTGTAGATCCTGCACACTCATAGGTTGCTGAAGCTAATGTCCAAGCTGGTTCCATAAATGCTCGATTGGTGGCAAATCTGGTGACCAGGTAGGCCAAGGAAGGGTTTGCTATCTGGCAGAGACAGAGAGGCAACACATGTGGCCGCAGGATGACCTGCACATATCACTGAGCTGTTAGTGTCCCTTGTATCACTACTAGTGGTGACCAACTGTCAAATGCGTTGGCACCCCATATCATCACACCAGCAATTGGGGCAGTGTGTCACTCCAAAGCAAAGGCAGGAATGTAGCTCTCACCACAAGGCCTCCATACTCAACCCTGACCGTCGTTGGATCCCAAACAGAATCTGGATTAGTCTCTAAAGACAATGCAGTTCAAGTGTGTAGCAATCCAGGATTCTCATTCACAACATCATAGCAAATGACAGCAACGGTGGCTGACTGTCAATGACAGGACAAGTAATTGGTGCCCGGATACCAAATTTACTTCTGCTAAGTGTCTGGAAATGGTCCGGGAAGAGACAGGTGTGTAATGAAGGTGCCACCTGTGTCTAGATGGTGAACAACAAAACTGTGGGAGCTGCTTGTGCTTGTCAGCAAATTAAACAATCCTCTCCACTGGAGGTCTGTCTGGGCCATCTGGAGCCTGTTAGCTTTGTGTGCATGCCCTCACGTAATCACTGCTCCTAAGACCTCCTAACAGCTTGGTCAGAATGGCCTAGAGGGGAGGAAATTTGCTTTTCTCAATCCAATGATGTGACCTCTGTCAAGTGGGCAAAATGTCTTTGAATGTGTCATCAACAGGTACACTACCCAAAAGTAGCCCCTGAAAGCCTTTTTATAGGACTCTTGTGGTAAGGCCTAGTGGCTAATGAGACCACACCTGTAATCATTTACACAACTGCATGTTGTTATAATGGTGTTTCTATTGTGCCATTCTACCGTCTACTCAGGCGCCGGCTTCTCGTGGATTTGAATTTGTGCCTTTGTGTTCAATAGTGGGTCATATTGTCACAGTTGCCCTTGACTACTTGTGGGTGTGAGTTAATGTTTCCTGATGTTGCGTTTGCACCAGTTTGACTAATGAGCTTGTTGAGTCTGCTATACTGTATATGTCCTAGTGGTGTGTCCTGCCCCTGGCTGTGCAATCTCAGATTCAGTTGGATCTCTGCACGTTCTGTCTGTGCCTGGATTCTGTGTAGTCCGTTCCTTAGGTTCCTTTTGGATCTGTTCACTGTCTGTCAGCTGTCTTACTTTGTCTGTTAATCAGTTCTGTTTGCCCTGCTCTTGAGTTTGTTCCATGTATGTTCTGAATTCTGTCCTATTTCTGTTTGCCAATGTATTCCAGTTCTAGTTCTGATCTGCCTTGTAAAGTTTCTGTATGTAGACCTGCTATGTCTGAACTGTAGTACTTTGCCTCTTCTGTCTTGCCACATTTCTGCACATTATATGCTATCTCTGAATTGTGTCTTGAAGTATGTTCAGTGGTTTTTCCATGTTCTTTGCCTGTTTCTTCTCAGTCTGGTTCTGCCTGGTTCTGTCTATGATCTTGCTTGTGCTTCCGATGCCTTGTACTGGTGATTCTGACCGTTTGTGTCAGCTGCCAACTACACCAGGACTATCCTAAGAGGTAGCAGCTTGGTGGCTTTCCTTTAGAAGTCCAGATCCCTATATAGGAGTTACAAAGTGAAAACCAGGGGACCACCAGGACAGCACCCTCAGGTCTAGCCCAAGTCAAACTGGTTAGTTGGCACAATGGTTCCACAACCATTGTTTCTATTTCTACTTTTCTTTCTCAGTAAGTGTATATCAAATTAGACCTTAATGAGCAAATCCAGTCAACAATGATCTGGTATGCTCTAGATATTATATTGGAGAAGTGTGTGATCTTGGACACTGATTTTCAGTATTATAGGACTCTACATAATGCTTAAACCCTTTTTGTACTGCTCAGAGAGCTACACTTTGTTCACTTTGGCTTTGAGACATTTTATAGCAGTGGCCAAAATTTAATTTTCAAAAAGAGATTTTTAATAAGCCCAATTCATACTATGAAGGAAAAGAGTGCTGCATCCACAGTGTAAACTTTGGGTATCTGCTAGAGATCTTGGAATGAATACATGTAAGATTTGCAATAAGCAAATACGCTATGTGTGGACATGCCCTAACAGTCAATGAAGACTGAAAAATCAGATCTATATATACATGGATTCATGTTAAGCCTTCATACAGGTTTACCATATGAGCATCAATAAGGAAAAAGGCTTATCTGTCTAGTATCTTAGGGCACCTATTGTATACAGAGCCCATGTAGCACAAAACAGAGAAAATATGGTACTGAACATTATACAGAAACATATATGAAGGCTTATCATGACACATATATGAAGGCTCCTTACATTTATGAAACTCTGTTGTCACGTTTAGACTCTGTTCACACTACATTATTTTTTTCTATAATTTTTACCAAAAAAAGGTCTAGTTTGGATAGTCTTGTTTTTTTTTTTTAGAAGGGTCACCTAATCAGAAGGTCTACATTGGTGGCACCAGCTGTGATAAGCCATATACTGAACTGTACCCTGGCAGCAAATATTTAGTTTTCCGGTAGTACCACCACAAGGGAAATAAAGCATTATATAGTGGCTTTTCAATTAAGGGCGCTTCCTCAGTGAATGAGTTTTCTGATCCAAATTTTTTAAGGGCTTTTGCCAAGTATGAAAGTCATCCCCTATGACAGGACAGGTCAGTCTATGGATAGGGGATAACTTTCATACTTGGCGCAGCCCCTTCATTGTCCCTGGTGACTTCAATGAGATTTTCTGCTGACAAGCGGAATTGGTTCACTTCAGATTCTGTTCTATCAGACTTCCGTTGTTTTTGGTGGGCAGGATACCAAAACTTATCTACAGTGACACTCAGAATCCCAGAGCTGTAGGATATTGACACTTGGGGACCCATCCTGAAGACAACTTCGTCCCACAGGACTAGATAACAGCTTTGTTATATCTTCATTTATAAAACAGCACAGGAGAGGTGTTCACTTTGTTGAACTCTTCATTACGTAATTGCAGCTCTATTAAACTCCAATTGTTTCGTCTTTAACCCTCTCGACCGTGGAAAACCCCACACTGTGAGGGGAGGACAGTGTAGGAGGGGGACTCCATACAGCGACATGTTAATAGCAACATTTGAGACAATGAACAACGAGGGAATACTGGGCTATTTCTGTTCGCTGTCACCCAATTGCATGTTCGAAGCCTGGCAATTAGCTCTGGATACGTTAATTGTAGCCTAATTCTTCCATCATACACACTACACTTACACAGCGAGGGCAACTAAAAATCCCTCCACAAAGGCCTGCCGTGATTACAAAACATCAGCTCTCCGCACACAAAGAAATTTGGAACATTCTGCCATTGTGCTTCTATTTCCAGTTCATTTTCCAAATCACCGGGCTCTACCCCTCCTCATTGTGACTGTTATTTTTTACAATGAATAACATTTGCATTCTGGAGTCTCAGGGTGTTTGGGGAGATGGAGCCCGAGGATTTGAGAGCTCTTTGCTGTCTTTTACTGTAGTTAAAAGGGTTCTAAGTAAGTCTGTATTCAAGAAATTGGTCCCAAGCTGATCATTTCAAGAACAAAAATATATGGAGGCGGATTTTACCACTGTAAAATAATGAAAGCAAACAATAATTGTCAGAGAGCAAGTGGGAGGAAGTGGGAAAGTAATGTCAAACATGAAAACCAAGTGTGGATGGTGGCATAAAATGACCTGAAGGATGTATATATTCCTATACATCTACTGTATCTACAAAACGTCAAAGGCGTGTTACCATCATGGACATACAGTATTAACAAAATTTACCATAAATGTCTGACAGATGCATTTCATATCTCTGGACCCACAACAGAGGTCTTCCTCATGGGGGAGAATGGATGGAAAGGTGGCCGCACACAGTACAGACCAAAAGTTTGGACACACCTTCTCATTCAAAGAGTTTTCTGTATTTTCATGACTATGGAAATTGTAGATTCACACTGAAGGCATCAAAACTATGAATTAACACATGTGGAATTATATGCTTAACAAAAAAAGTGTGAAACAAATGAAAATATGCCTTATATTCTAGGTTCTTCAAAGTAGCCACCTTTTGCTTTGATTATTGCTTTGCACACTCTTGGCATTCTCTTGATGAGCTTCAAGAGGTAGTCACCTGAAATGGTTTTCACTTAACAGGTGTGCCCTGTCAAGTTTAATAAGTGGGATTTCTTGCCTTATAAATGGGGTTGGGACCATGAGTTGTGTTGGGCAGAAGTCAGGTGGATACACAGCTGATAGTCCTACTGAATAGACTGTTAGAATTTGTATTATGGCAAGAAAAAAGCAGCTAAGTAAAGAAAAACAAGTGGCCATCATTACTTTAAGAAATGAAGGTCAGTCAGTGCGAAAAATTGGGAAAACTTTGAAAGTGTCCCCAAGTGCAGTCGCAAAAACCATCAAGCGCTACAAAGAAACTGGCTCACATGAGGACTGCCCCAGGAAAGAAAGCCCAAGAGTCACCTCTGCTGCGGAGGAAAAGTTCATCCGAGTCACCAGCCTCAGAAACCGCAGGTTAACAGCAGCTCAGATTAGAGACCAGGTCAATGCCACACAGAGTTCTAGCAGCAGACACATCTCTACAACAACTGTTAAGAGGAGACTGTGTGCAGCAGGCCTTCATGGTAAAATAGCTGCTAGGAAACCACTGCTAAGGACAGGCAACAAGCAGAAGAGACTTGTTTGGGCTAAAGAACACAAGGAATGGACATTAGACCAGTGGAAATCTGTGCTTTGGTCTGATGAGTCCAAATTTGAGATCTTTGGTTCTCTGCGACGCAGAAAAGGGGAACGGATGGACTCTACATGCCTGGTTCCCACCGTGAAGCATGGAGGAGGAGGTGTGATGGTGTGGGGGTGCTTTGCTGGTGACACTGTTGGGGATTTATTCAAAATTGAAGGCATACTGAACCAGCATGGCTACCACAGCATCTTGCAGCGGCATGCTATTCCATCCGCTTTGCGTTTAGTTGGACCATCATTTATTTATCAACAGGAAAATGACCCCAAACACACCTCCAGGCTGTGTAAGGGCTATTTGACCAAAAGGAGAGTGATGGGGTGCTATGCCAGATGACCTGGCTTCCACAGTCACCAGACCTGAACCCAATCGAGATGGTTTGGGGTGAGCTGGACCGCAGAGTGAAGGCAAAAGGGCCAACAAGTGCTAAGCATCTCTGGGAACTCCTTCAAGACTGTTGGAATACCATTTCAGGTGACTAACCTCTTGAAACTCATCAAGAGAATGCCAAGAGTGTGCAAAGCAGTAATCAAAGCAAAAGGTGGCTACTTTGAAGAACCTAGAATATAAGACATATTTTCAGTTTGTTTCACACTTTTTTGTTAAGTATATAATTCCACATGTGTTAATTCATAGTTTTGATGCCTTCAGTGTGAATCTACAATTTTCATAGTCATGAAAATACAGAAAACTCTTTGAATAAGAAGGTGTGTCCAAACCTTTGGTTTGTACTGTATATGTGTGGCACTCTTCAGTCCCTTCAATAGGAGTTACTCAAACAGCTAAACATGTTTGAACCAAGAGGCTTACACAGATCTCATAGGGCCCCATAGTCAAATTCAGCATGGACCCCCCTCCTTGCAAGATTTCTGATTAATTTAAATTTTTTTTATTAAATTGAGGAAATTTATAAAGCAGACAATAATACATTGATAGACTTTCCCTTACAGGTCGATGTCTCCCCCTTCCCTTCATATAGCACATAATAAAACTGTCTACCTGCAGCCACCACTAGGGGGAGCTCAGCACATAGGAATTTAAACAATTATCATTTAAATTAATAAAAGAAAAATCTCTTTGTACTGAGCAACCCCGAGTGGTGGCTGAACAAAAATGCCATGGGAAGCTCCAGCGCCATAGCAGTTGCATGGTCTGCCTCCATGGTGAGTAGGTCACTGCTTGTACCCATAGAAGTGATGGGGTCTCACCTATGGAAGTAAACAGTGAGACCTTAAATTTCCATATTCAGGGTTCTCAAATTCAATATTGGGGCTTATGGAAGACATCTACCTAGCCACCTCTGTAAGACTTTATATTCTTCATAACTACCATAGGTTCTCTTAAAGAAGAATTCCCGCAAAAATTTTTATTCCATGTCCTGCTAGAAATGTACATGATGTAATCTGTAGTGAATGTTATTTTCTTACCAGTGTCTGAATTTTTGAGTTATATCATCCTGAAGTTTCTTATCTGTATCATGTGACTAGGAATTAGACTCACCAACTCACACAGCACCTTATGTGTGGACAGGAAGTCTAATTTTCTATGCATTCCTATGGGAGCCTCACTTTCAGTCTCATAGGAATGAATAGAGAAGTGACTGGCTTGCTGTCCTGGGTCAGTTGGAGGTCAGGGAGTTGGTCACATGACCCAGCTAAAATAAGAAGAGAGTGGAAACTCTCAATTTCAGCCTCTGATAAGAAAATGACATTCACTACAGATTATATCATGCACCTTTCTAACAGGTCAGAGAATAAAAATTTTTGTGGGAGTTCTTCTTTAATCTTTGGGACCTCTTCAAGCATCAGATCTTAGGTATGATAATATATTTGCACTGCAGAACACCTAAGAATTGAACTCTCCAATTGTCATCATTATTCTTTATTGTTTCCTTTAGCTCTACTTTCTGCAAAGTGGCACCATACATACCTTCAGGCTTTTGAATGGCAACAAACCTGGAATATGTCCCCAAAGTAAGACTGAATTATTAAAAATGCTCAAGTTATCATGTTAGCATTATACAGTTACTGCATCTTTAGACTCACTGGACTGAAGATGGCCATATGTACACATGAGATACCTGTTGGCCTTCAGTGATCCAATCTTACACTTGCATGGTCGGTTCATGGTCGGTTCGAGTTTGCATATTGTGAATAAGACAGAGGAGGGAGCCGCTGCCAGACTCCTCTGGCAGTTGCGTATCTCCTTGAAAACAAATGGATTGAGCATGTTTCCATCAGGGTAAAGTCGGGGTAATAGGCTGCCATACATATTAGATGGCCAGTCAGTCCTGCTGAGTTTGGAGGACAAACATCTATGGCCAGCTTATGTTTACCCTGTCTAAATATTAGACAGTATTAGTAAATCAACTCTATTGAATTCTCCATGGAACCAGGTTCAGATAAAGAGTAATTTCGGTTATACACAGGCATGGTTCTCCAGATCCGGTTGTTAAAATTACAACTGGATTGGAGAACCGTGTTACCCGGTAAGTCCCGATCCGGTGGTCTGGCGATGGCAGGGCAGCTGTAGATGTTTGCTTCCAATGCTTCATGTGCCATTCTCAATAGTTGGGTGGTATGTGTGTATTTATGTGTGTGTGTTTCATATATTTGGTGTATGTATATGTAAACATGTGTCATGACACCGCGTGTCTGCCAGAGGCACACTGTCCATAGACCTTACCGGGAAATTTCCTGGTGGGCCGATGTCCAGGGGGCCAGCCAGTCGGAGTTTTTGGGGATGTATTTTGTGCTGCTGACAGTATTTTGTGATGTACTGTGGTATTTGGCTCAGGTAGGGTGGTATAATGTGCCTCAATATGGTATTGCTGGCCCTGGCTTCCATCAATTTGGACCTGACTACAAAATGGGGCCACTTTTAGTATTTTTTCCAGGGCCACTTTAAGTTCCCAGTCCGCCCTGGTGTCCGCCGTTGAGTAGGGAACTTGTTGTTAAAAATTTTAATTCCACCCCTGGATATATATACTGAGGAAAAGCAGCCACAGTGAGGAAATCCTGGAGACCTAATATCAGCAGCTGCAGACTCTATAGTTATCAGGAGGTGATTTTTAGGCTAAATGTCATTTCTTCAAGTTTGAACACAACAAAATGGGTTAACAAGCACATTTATATTTGGAACATCGTGTAATTGTAGGGGAAAGAAATGGAAAGAGGCCATTATAACAGGAGTGCATTCACTGCCCCTATTAAGTGTTATTATCATCAGCACCGGGTGGCAAACACTTCTCTGTAAACTCTATTTGCCAACAACTACTCTGAATCATTTCTGATGTCAGTGACATTTCTTGGGAACCCTGTCTGGATATTCTGGCCATGGCTCCCAAAGTAAACAATTTAGTAGTTTATTTTCAGAAAATGTGGCAGAGATGATTTTGTCATAAATTCAGACCTGCTATATCTTTAGGCCCAGGCAGGTTAATGATAGGAAGATTACTCGTGTGAGATGTTTGTGTAGTTACGGACAAGTCAAGTCTGTGCTATAAACAGGAAAATGAGCGTATAAACCCCATGCATCTGCCGTGAAATGTGAAGACATATATTATTATTCTGCTGCCATTCACTGAAATTCCAGTTCTCTTGGCACATTCCATACGCTGTTAGTTGACATTTAGTGGTCAGATGCCCAATTTTAGCAAGTGTCCAGAAAAAATGCATGCAGGTGCAGGGATCTATTGGATTGGGGGAGAAGGGGGGGGAAAGGGAGGTCGTATACAATTTGGATCAACATACTCTACCCAGATGTAAAATAGATAGTGAACTCACTGCGACATCCCACACACTGTATGTTGAGTACTGAAACAATCATTTGACCAACAGCTATCAGTCCCAACTTTTCCTGTATTGGAGTTGTCCACCTTCTAAGGTCTAAGAATGGTCTAAGAACCAACAATAAACTAATCAGAGGGCATCCTACTGCTGGAACAACCATTGATCAACTGTAATCTGTGAGAGAATGCAGTATGCCGGCCGTCCACTGCACAAAGGGTTAATGTGTTTTGGCTCATGCATTTCCTCTTAAAAGCTGTGTCTATAGGGAGAGAGGGTTCATGTCAGGCCTTTAGTAGCAGTAGTTAGGTGGTGGCTTCTTCACCCACGCCCTCTAGAGGGGGTTGCTGCCTTAGTATGAGTCCTGAATTGGTGGGAGAGAGAGAAGAAGGAAAGGCAGCACTGAGAGATACCAAAGCAGCAAGCAAGACGGATTACACTGGAGACAGAGACTAACCACCTGCCTCTGAGGAAGCAAATGACAATTTATTCTGAAGGTAAAGCAGCCATCACAAGGGGCAAGTGCAAGGGACAGATAATGGCCCGTTACAGTATTTAAATAAACAGATAAGGCCTGTCGTAGTATTTAAGGGACAGATATTGGTCTGGTATAGAGATGCACCTGGGACCATTGCATCATGGATGGAGTGGGACCATTGCATCATTTATTCAGAGAGTGACTCAGGGAGAATTTGGCCTGTCTACACATCCATATTTGCAGTCTTAAGAAGTGTAAGAACTGTGAGACATAATCTTCCGGCCCATGTATAATCTGAACTGTGACTATCCCTGCCGGCATGTGTATTTATGAACTGATGAACACCTGCATTGTCAGAGCATCACACTATGCCACCACCTGCCTTGCACCCACAACAAACCCACTGAAATCAAGGCCACCCCGAACCACCACCAGGCAGGAGAATCTACAAAACTAGGGTGTGTCCAAAGGGAACAAGGGTGTGTCCTTCTTTCACTTTGCTCGGAGCACTGTGAGGACTACTACCACCATCTGGCCACTCCCATCCTCTCGCTTACTCATCTTAATTTTCCTACAGTGCCACCATGGAGATGTGAAGAAAAACACAGTCCCCATTCAAATAATGGATTGTCTATATAATTTAATACGATTGTCATCAGTGGATCCCATCTTAATCCCTATGATAGTTAGACTCTAGATCCCATCTTAATCCCTAGATAGTTTTTCTTATGTTTTAAAACTTTTTCAAAAAAATTTCAAAATCACCTTTGCATTGTGATATTCTGACATCCGTAACTTTTTTTATAGTCATGTCTACAAAGCAGTATAAGGGCCCATTTTGCGTATGTGGGGCAGGGGGATCTGTAGCTTTTATGATGCCTTTTCGTATGTGTGACTTTTTTATTACATTTTATTCAGGTTTTTGACTGAAAAACGGTGATTCACCCATTTTGATATTTTTTTTTGTCACACCATTCACCATACAGGATTAATACTTTTATATTTTAATAGTCTGAGCCTTTTTAGACACAGCAATATCAGTGCCACAGACATAAAGGGTTGCCTTCTGATGGTTAAACCTAAGGCCAGGCCAGTATTTGTGGCAGGAGGCCAGTGCTGGTATTTTATTTTAACTGGGGCATTGAAGCACCAGAAATTTTCAATAGTCATGACTCTGTGCTGCTGTAAGGACAATACCCTGGGGGAGAAACCCTTCACTATTCTGAGGATGTCCCCATATATTTTTAATTCATTCTGTCTCCTCTTTCAGATTGTCACTGCTAGGTCTTGAAGTCAGGTTGTATGGGAGGCAAAGACTCTTACCAGTGAGCCACAATAGTAGTCTTCACATGCCTGATTTTATAGGATCTGGTTTCATATTACCGTACAAGAAAACACAGCATACTGTGCTATTCTGTCCCATATTTTTGACAGAATCTACAATGGGGGTTCCTGACAGATCCTCCAATACATATGTAGGTGAACCCAAACATGGACTTTTGTGCATGTAATCAATCCCCCCATCAGTCAGAACACACCTTTACTGATTGTCACATATGGGAGACTTTATTTTCCAGAAAAGGAGTGAGAAGATGCGTACTTGCCATCTAGTCATCCCTCTGCCCCAATTTAGTCTTTTTATTGATGCCACAATCAGGGAAAGAGTCAGCACCCGGCATACCTGGGCAAATGCCAGGCCTACTTAGGCCAATTAGGTGAGGTGAGTGCCTTGGGCAGTGCAGCTCTGGAGATAAGTAACGGTGAGAGTTTCCATTGTGGAAGCGCTCATCTCTCTACATTCATCTGTATCACCATCCTCAGGACAGCAATGCTGCAGGATGTAGGATGCTGCAATGGGGCAGAGGAGAAGCTTCTCCCTTACCCGTTCCTTTGATAGGCTTCAGGACTAGTGCCTTCAGCCTACCACAGGCCGACACAACCTGAGCCAGGCAGCGTAGAGCACGGGACACAGACGAGAAGAGGCCTGCGTTGCAGCTCTACCAGAAGCATGAAGCATTAGTGTTTTTTTAATTTTTTTATTTGGCACAATGCTTTTGGGCACACTATGGGGGGAAGGAGAGGAGCACTACGGGGACACTATATAGGGGCATTTTTTACTGGCACATTATGGGGGCACAATGGAGAAGGGGAGTACAGAAGCACTATGGGAGCATCTACTGAACCATAAGAAGGGGTATTTTATACTGGCAAATTACGGGGGGCACATTATCAGGGCATTTACTGGGGGCACCCTAAAGAGGCAGTTTGTACATTATGGGGGTACTATGGGAAAGGAGGAAAGAAGAGTACTATGGGAGCATCTACTGGGGGGCATTTTATACTGGCACACATTATGGGGAACATTACAAGGGCATCTACTGGGGGCACTATATTGGGGCATTTTATACTGTCACATTATGGGGGCCACTATGGGGAAGAGGGGAGAGAAGCACTATGGGGGCATCTACTAGGGGCACTATATAGGGGTATTTTATACTGGCACACATTATCGGGGCACTATGGGGACATTATCTCAATTAGGGCACTAACAGGGGTATTTTTTGTACTGGCACACAGAACAGAGTTATTTTTGTACTATTTCACATTATTTGTACTGGTGCTCATTTTAAGGGGGCATTTTTTATAAACTGGTGTTCATTTTAAGGGGGCATTTTTTGTACTGGAACACATTAGAGGGTATTTTTCTACTGTCACATTATATTACTGTCACATTATAAGGAGAATTATTACTACTGGGGTGGCGTTATGGTGAGCTTTATTACTGAATAAAAAGCAATCAAAACGGTGTATGTATGCAAAAATAGTAAAAACTACTGCTCATCCCGCATATATTTAGGTTAGGTGTAAGGGGTTAAAAAGCTCCGATCGCACTCCTGCCGATCCGGGCTGTTAGAGCAGGAGCGCGGCTCTCATGCGAGAGTTGAGCCCCCGGTCTCCTCTGCGGGGGGGCCTTTGCAGCGCTTAGGCATCACTGTGTTAGACCATGATAAAGAACCCTGGGTGCCAGGCAGGAGGGCAAAAAACCCACCCTGCCTTGACGAGGGCAGAGAACAAAACCATTGCTCCTGTGGTGGTAAAACCTAAAACTATGACTTTACTGGAACTGCAGTGCTACGTAGAAAAACATTTTAATTCAAGGTTTTTTTTTCATGATTTCTACTTTCAGTGACAAACATCACAAATGTCTAGATAGATGAGTTTCCCTTTAATCTTTCCTGCCAAGATGTTGTCAAAATGCAATGCTGCTGCCTGCATGTAGCTCTCCAGAGCTGACAGCACAACACAACCTTCACTTTTTCAAACTGGCATCCCTAGAGAGATATAGCTCTACTGTGACCTACTTCTCCGGGGGGTGCTGGCATCAGAGGCAGGTGTGATAACATCTGCAGTTCATAGCCTGCCCACGCTATAATCAAGGTGCATTTATCCAGAAGCATAGGAATTTACCAACCAGATGCATTCGGCTTAGACATCAGTATTTTATTATATCTGGGGGCTGTATATTTAAATTCCAGTGTAGATTTGATTGGAGAATGAAGCGGTTTTAAATATTTTGACATGTAGCAGTACAGTAAGTCTAAATGAATCCCTTAATTTTCATAGCTTTGGTCATTCGTAATAATTCTTATGTTACACAACCTATTTTTTGTCCTCACAATTAAAGGAACAAAAAACCATGAAAAAATAACACAGATTTAATCTACAGTACTTACACATGTCTACAAGGTTCTCCCCAAACTGCTGCCATAAGCAGTTTAAGTGAGATCTTGCCAAGAGCTTTCTCCTTACCCCAGTCCTTTCCATTATGGGCTACTTAACAGCAAGGGGCACCTGTATGACCTCACAGACTCAACAGGTAGTTTAGGAGAGAGGCAGGGCTTAAGCCTCCAGCACACTGAAATGCCAATACTGCTTTATAATTTAGGAGTCCCCTGTCTGCTTTCTGGCTGACTCCATAAATGGATATTACTTAGGAGTCTCAATTTTCTAGCTAACTATATATTGAATCAGCACTATGGTCGGGGGAGTATACATTTATTCCGTCTCTACTTTTAAAATGTCACTGCCACGTCTTGAACCCAGACCATTCTGTACTGCAAGCATAGAGTCCAATGCTATTAATAGAAGGATTATTCTTCCCAAGCATTTCCATGTACAATGTACTGGAATCTACAGATCTCTCTCTCTCTTTATATATAATTACTAGTACAGTGTATGGGTGTTTTTTAAATAATTTTGTATAATTGTTTTTAGTAATTGCAAAAAATTAATGGCACAATATAATGGAAGAGGCATTTTCATCAAATGACATTGACTATAAAATAAACGCCTACTGATGGACGGCACCTACTATAAAATGAACACCTCCCTATGCACAACACTGACTATAAAATTCCTTCTTACGTCTTCTCACTGTCTATAAAGCAATTGGTTTTCTATTAGAGGACCTGACATTTTGCCGGACACGAAGACACAGCATGTTGCGCTATTCTGTTGTATATTTTTGACAGAATCAACAATGGAAGCTCCTGATGTATCCTCCAGTACAGATGTGGGCAAAACCTAACATGCACTGTGCATGTAATCAGTCCCCCCACCAGTCAAAGCATGATTGCTCTCTAATTGTTACATGGGGGTCTTTTTTTCCCCAGAAACGGATTGGAATATGATCACTCACCATCTAATTCCCTCTGTGCCAAATTTTATTGACACCATGTCCCAGACATTTCCCAGTGTCCAGATCACAGCCTCAGATTAGCTGCAGTAGACACACAGACATAGGGGGCTTTTTTTCAGTAGAGAGATAACTCGAATAGATTTCCGACAGATGGGGAAGGTCTCGGTCAGAACCGGCATTTTCTCTCAATGACAGTCGCTACAAAACTTGTGGGAAAACAGGCCGAACTGGATGGACAGATGTCTTTTTTTCGGCCTTATAAACAATGTTACTATGTTACAAACAGTTGTCTGTGTTATATTTGTATATATTTGATTGGGGAGTGAGATTTATTTTAGTAGATGTAGTATTCTGCAGTGTATTACAGTTCCAAAATGGTTGTAACCCAACTTTCCAAGGATAATGAAAGGCAAGTCAGCCTCAATATGGCACTATTTGGGAGTGAGGAGGAGAGTTTATCTTGGTATTTAGTATTCTGCAGTCTGTATTATATCTCCACATGGTCATAAATGAGCTTTCACAGAGCCTGCCTAGCTGTGACACTATTTGGGAGTGAAGAGGAGGATCCAGTTAGGTAGAGTTAGTATTTAGCAGCCCCTATTACAGCTCCATATAATGTGTTGCCCTTTCCTGGGACCCTGTATGACAAATCTGTCTAGCTATGCTACAGCAGGAAGGATTTGTTACCGGGATTGTTACTCAGGTTTTCCAGGCTCCTAGCTAGCAAATCCAGTTAGGTATCCTACAGTACTTGGGATTTGCCATGATGGGGGCATACTGGTTATATAAAATACACACAATTCATGTGTGAGTCTATCAAATGTGTGTACCAGGGTAACATAATCTGTTGTCACCAATGCAGCTCTACAGTCTTGTCAGCCAGCTTTTCCAGAAACTTGAATGACAAAATTGGTCTATCTAGCTATATGAAGGGATTTATCACTACATAACTAAGCAAATTTGGAATTGCAGTGGCTATCCCGCTGTCCCGGTACGGGGGAGCTATGTCCCGGTTTCTGGCAGCTGTCTCTGTGTCCATAGGATCCTTCTGTCCTATTTGAGGGATAATTGTTGGGGAGGGTTCATTTACAGATTCTGAAATAGAACCCAGGAGCTTCATGTTAAAGAGGACCTGTCACCATAAAATGCAATGCGATCTGCAGGCAGCATGTTACAGAGCAGGAGGAGCTGAGCAGATTGATATATATTTTTGAGGGAAAAGATTCAGTAAAACTTGTAACTTATGGGAGTCATTTATTAAGACTGGCATTTATCCCCTGTAGGTGGCGATGGATCCTCTGGAGTTATGTAGAGGTGCCGGCCTCTGTATAACCTCGGCAGATCCACTGCCACTTCTAAATGTAAGACAGCTTTCTAGCTGCAATCAGAAAATAAAAACAGATTACAAAAAGGATATGTGTTACTATCTGGTTTTAACTGGAAGAAAAAAAATTAGTGGCATATTTCCTTTAGCTCGGGGAGCCTCCCATTTCCCTTGATCATCTTTGAAATTTTTCGAAACCTTGATTGGAGTCCACCTGTGGTAGATTCAGTTGATTGGACATGCTTTGGAAAGACACACCCCTATCTATATAAGGTATCACAGCAGACAGTGCATATCAGAGCAGAAACCAAGCCATGGGGAGAAAAGAACTGCCTGTACAGACCAAAGACAGGATTGTGTGGAGGCATAGGTCTGGAGAAGGGTTCAAAAAATTATGCTGCACTGAAAGTTCCCAAGAGCACACTAGCCTCCATAATTCTTAGATGGAAGAAGTTTGGAACAACCAGGACTCTTCCTAGAGCTGGCTGCCTCACCAAACTACGTAAAGGGGGAGAAGTGCCTTGGTAAGAGAGGTGACCCAGAACCTAATGGTCATTCTGACTGAGCTCCAAAGATTCTGTGCGCAGATGGGAGAAACTTTCAGAAGGTCAACTATCACTGCAGCATTCCACTAATTTGGGCTTTATGGCAGAGTGGCCAGAAAGAATCCTCTCCTCAGTAAAATACACATGAAAGTTTGCAAAAAAGCACCTAAAGGACTCTCAGACTAGGAGAAACAAAATTTTCTGGTCTGCTGAAACCAATATTGAACTTTTTGGCCTCAAGCATTGTCATGTTTGGAGGAAACCAGGAACTGCCCAATACCATCCCTACAGTGAAGCATGGTGATGGCAGCATCATGCTGTGGGGGTGTTTGTCAGCTGCTGGGACAGGGTGACTGGTCTGATTTGAGGGAAAGCTGATTGGGGCAAAGTACAAAGATATTCCTAATGAAAACCTGATCCAGTGAGTCTGGACCTTAGATAAGGCCAAAGATTTACCTTCCAACACGACAATGACCCTGCATGGAATATAAAACCCCCGCATGGGTCGCCCAATTGTTAGGGCGATTAGTGAAAATTAACGTTACTATGAACATTCCTTCCTGATAATAGGCCCTTGTAAATATGCTGAATGAGCAAAATGTTTGTTCATTGGGTAAAATGATCTTTCGTGCAGGACATTAAATTACTGTTTCTAGGCCGAAGATCATGCTGTGTGAACAGTGATCTGCTGCCCAAAAACAATGAATCTGGAAGAGAACGAGTGATGGAAGCACCATCGATTATCTTCACACAGTGGAGGTGATAGGATGTAAGTCAATTAAAGAGGTTGTGCAAGAATGGGGATGGGGTTTGGCAAACCTCCCACTTGTCCAGACCTGTAAAGAAAAGAAAGATTACTTACCTGCTTTCCTCCACTGAGTGCTCGGTCCTTGTCCTCCAGGCCTGCAATGTTCTGCAGGGTTCCCTCAATGTCAACACCCAGTTTGACGTCGCCGCAGGCTATTACTGTCCACGGAGGTAACCAGCTCCCCTTACATTAAGACAAATGGTCACATGACACAAGGGTATCCAGTCACTGCCACAGATTGGCTGTGGTGATATCAAACCGGATGTTGACATCGAGGGAGTTCAGTGGAGCATAGCAGGCCTAGAGGAGAAGAATTGAGGATCCAGCGCCAGGAAGCAGGTAAGTAATCTTAACTTCATAGTTCCCCCATTCTTGCACAACCCCTCTAAGGGGCATCATACCCAGGTAAGTATTCTAATAAACCAAATTTATAATTGCAGTGAAAATATTAGTGATTTCATATTCAAGAGTTTGCTGCCTTTTATATTGCTGAGGTTCAAGGGTGCCAATGACATTATAATGGCATCTTTCTTATGCTTATCCTTCACAATTATTAGTGACCTTGAGCTTGTTTAAGCAAATGCAGTTGCTTATTTTACAAATCTTGATGACTCCTCTCATTTAGCCCTATAGCTCCGGTCTTCAAACTCTCTTTGTTCCTCCTTGTGTCACCTCAGTGGCTAATTATTTAAATAGCGGCAGATAAAATGACAGCTTCTTGAATGTGTTTAGGCTGCAAGAACAATGTATTAAAAAGAAGAAGAATTAATTGTAGATATCCCCAAGATACTGTAAACTAAGATGCTCAGTAGCCCATAAGACTTTCCTACAAAAAATAAAAAAATCCATTGATTTCACATTCTCTTTCCAATTATGAAAAGAGAGAACATAAGAAGCGCATCATAGGCAGGACCATATGTGAAATAATAGTTTACTTCAGCAAGTGCTACTCACCTGTGACAGTTTTGCCCAGGGCCTTACAACCTTTAGTGCTTAGAACAGGTCCTCTGGTCTTTCACACTGTCCCCGCCAGTATTCAAGATCCAAGAGCAGAATGCAAAACAGTAACTGAAGACCAGATTTGGAACTATGTAGCGGCGCTACCTTCAAGGACAACCCCAATAAAGGGATAGATGAAATCCACTTTGTTGCATCTATAATGTGTTTCAGAACCGCAACGATCCATTCTTCAGTCTATAACATGTAAACTAACCGATGAGGAGACTGGTGTGGTCCAGAAACGCATTATAGATGCAATAGAGTAAAGCAGATTTTGTCTATCTTCATCTTCTACATAGTTCCACTCCCAATCTTGTTCTTCAGTTACTGTTGATCTCATGTCCATCAAGTATAATGCATGAATATGAAAGAATTAATAATTGCAGGTGTTTAGAAGACCATTGGTGCAAAGCCCCTTTTAAAATAGTGTATGTCTTTCAATATAGAGCTTTAAAGGGTTTTTTTCATTTTTGGGTTTTTTCGAACAAACTGTCTAATAGATAAGGGTTCTAAATTAGGGGCTCTCGTCTTTTAATTGTGGATCCAACCTCTTTAATGAAAGACAGGGCACAAGAACATAATACCATATATATATATATATATATATATATATATATACGAGCACGAGCCACGCGGCGAACATCAGCGGCAGTGAGGGAGGCTAAGCCAGTCTCTCACGGAGTTCTGGTCCTGGCCTCCACAGACCAAGGCGGAGGAAGTGCGACAGCAGAACAGGAGGCAAGATGAATAAAGATCTATATCTGTCAGGCTTATCAGCGGCCCCTCAGAGTATCAGAGTCCCATCAGTAGAAGCCTCATACAATATAATGTCTCCCTGTTGCCACCATACAGGAGCAACAATGGGACATTATACTGTTGGGGGTGGGGTAAAATTATTGCCCCATTGAGTATAATGTCACCTTGGCCACAGCCGCTCCATGCAGTATAACGTCTCCTTGTGGCTGCCCCCATACGGTATAACGTCTCTTTGTGGCTGCCCCCATATGGTATAACGTCTCCTTGTGGCTGCCCCCATACGGTATAACGTCTCCTTGTGGCTGGCCCCATACGGTATAACGTCTCCTTGTGGCTGCCCCCATACGGTATAACGTCTCCTTGTGGCTGCCCCCATACAGTATAACGTCTCCTTGTGGCTGCCCCCATACAGTATAATGTCTCCTTGTGGCTGCCCCCATACGGTATAACGTCTCCTTGTGGCTGCCCCCATACGGTATAACGTCTCCTTGTGGCTGCCCCCATACGGTATAACGTCTCCTTGTGGCTGCCCCCATACGGTATAACGTCTCCTTGTGGCTGCCCCCATACAGTATAACGTCTCCTTGTGGCTGCCCCCATACAGTATAATGTCTCCTTGTGGCTGCCCCCATACGGTATAACGTCTCCTTGTGGCTGCCCCCATACGGTATAACGTCTCCTTGTGGCTGGCCCCATACGGTATAACGTCTCCTTGTGGCTGCCCCCATACGGTATAACGTCTCCTTGTGGCTGCCCCCATACAGTATAACGTCTCCTTGTGGCTGCCCCCATACAGTATAATGTCTCCTTGTGGCTGCCCCCATACGGTATAACGTCTCCTTGTGGCTGCCCCCATACGGTATAACGTCTCCTTGTGGCTTCCCCCATACGGTATAACGTCTCCTTGTGGCTGCCCCCATACAGTATAATGTCTCCTTGTAGCTGCCCCCATACAGTATAATGTCTCCTTGTGGCTGCCCCCATACTGTATAACGTCTCCTTGTGGCTGCCCCCATACAGTATAATGTCTCCTTGTGGCTGCCCCCATACGGTGTAACGTCTCCTTGTGGCTGCCCCCATACAGTATAATGTCTCCTTGTGGCTGCCCCCATACAGTATAACGTCTCCTTGTGGCTTCCCCCATACAGTATAAAGTCTGCTTGTGGCTGCTCCATACAGTATAACTTCTCCATGTAGCTGCCCCCATACAGTATAACGTCTCCTTGTGGCTGCCCCCATACAGTATAAAGCCTCCTTGTGGCTGCCCCCATACAGTATAACGTCTCCTTGTAGCTGCCCCCATACAGTATAACGTCTCCTTGTGGCTGCCTTCATACAGTATAACATCTCCTTGTGGCTGCCCCCATACAGTATAAAGTCTCCTTGTGGCTGCCCCCATACAGTATAAGGTCTCCTTGTGGCCCCCATACAGTATAACGTCTCCTTGTGGCTGCCCTCATACTGTATAACGTCTCCTTGTGGCTGTCCCCATACAGTATAACGTCTCCTTGTGTCCCCCATACAGTATAATGTCTCCTTGTGGCCCCCATACAGTATAATGTCTCCTTGTGGCCCCAAGTCTTTTTTCTTCTAAATGGGTATCGTGATATATATCGTTATCGCTATAAATTTCTTAATATCGTTATCGGGGGAACATTTTTGATATCGCCCAACCCTAGTCTGTGGTAGATCAGACTATAATGAGTGTGGATATGGATCCGCTGAATAGATTTGACTTAGGGCTACTAGTCTTTACCAGTTTACCCCAATACATGGATCTGGTCTCCACTGCAAGGGAACCACCAGACTGTTATCTCTTAAATTTTCAGTGACTGCTAATTCACAGCATTTGAGAGACACCCATGCAGATCAGCAAGGGATCAGGCAAACTATAGTAAGGGATAAGCTGTGGTCAGGGCAGACAGTATATAGGCAACCTGATAAACAGTCCAAAGGCCAGTGCAGACAGTAAAGGGTCAGATTCATACAATAGGCAAAGATTAATACATAGGCAAACAAGCAGAACTATGATGCACTTTTGCAAGGAACTAGCAAGATAGACAACCTATCGCACGAGGAAAGGTGTCTTATATACCCATAGGAAGTCTGCCATGGGCTGGGGACCGCTGAGGGTGTGTGTATGCTGTGCCCATTAAGAGGTCAAAGGGAACATGTGCATGCACACCCTAGGAGGAAGTCCAGCCTGCATAGGCTTACAAGGGACCCACATGGGAGCTGGATCAGTTATCTGGGGGCCGTTCCCACCAGGAAGGCACAGGAGGATGCTGGAGAGCACGGACTGCCAGAGATGGTGCAGAACCCTGATGCCTGTTCAGATTAGAGCAGCACCAGTAGGCACAGACCACCGGCATAAGACAAGGCGTACATCTGAATTGTTGCAAAAGTTGTGTGGGCATGCTCCAAAATCTAGTACTTACAGGAAATTTACATGCATATGTTTTTGAGAATCTGGCAGGTGAATTATGTCCATTTTTAATGCGGAAAAACTGTTAGCTCAAGAGCCACTTCTATCAACGAGCCCGATTGTGTGAGCCTGGCCTAGGCATTGAAGTACCAGGCTGCGTTTAGCATCTGGCACCTGTTAAAGCTGATTATTTTCATGACTTGGTGATAGATGTGCTGTTGGTTGTGTTAGTGCTTTTACTGGTATGGGCCTTCTATAGTGTTTCGATGTGCCTCAGAAATCTGTTGCTATGGAAACCCCCACTGCAAAAGGCAGTTCTCCTGTCCCGTAAAAAAAAAGAAAAAGAACGAAGTAGAGGTCCATGGTGTTAGGGAGACAGATTGAACCTGACAGGCTGCTCATAAATGATATAAAACATTAATAAATCCCTGGCACTTCCGTTCCGTATATGAGAGTGTGCGTGCGGCAATATCACCCTGGTAGCGGAGACATAATATTGTGTCTGCTCCGTGCTCCTGTTTTGCATCAATTATTGTCATTGCTGGTGTTTATTTACAATGTACTGGGGGCCGACTGAAAAAACACCAGTGTAAATCGGTGCAGCTGCTGGAATGATAAATGCTGCGTGCTGGGAATGGCTGACTGCTTGTGGGAATCACATAATAAGTCAATTTTAGGGTTATCTTACTGTATGATAACTGTCACCATGTCCTGTGGGACAAAACTGTTTCCTGTGAGGATATTTCATATTTTTGATTATCCATGATTTATGTTCTCCAATGATGCACAAATAATGCACTCATATCACTCCCTATCCCAATGCAGCTCATAAACCTGTATATTTTTGTAAGCTAGGAAACCAACCTACTATGGAAATTTTTTTCTGCTTAAAATGAAAGCCATGACACTAGCGCATTGCTGATCCCTAGGCATTGCTAATCAATCAACGAACTAGCATACAACAAGCCATCAAAGTGGCTCTCTCATCTTAGGGCGGAACTATCACACAGCGAATTTTGCCATTGTCAACAGCTGCAGCAGAAACCCTATTGATTCTTTTCTTTTCAATGATATTTTTTTACTGAGTTTTACATCTGAAGTTAAACACACAATACGACTATAAACAAGCTACAGAAATTGTCCAGTATATAAAAAATAGAGATGAGTGAATCATCCAAAATTTGCTTCGCCGAATATTCGTCGAAGTTTTCACAAGATTAGAACGAATAGGAATCTATTCGACGAAGCTGCATACAAATTATACATTATTATGTGGTGTTTTGCGAACCTTTGCACACTAATAACGAACGTACACTTGATAAAGGTACGCAACTTATGTGAACACGTAAACATGAGCGTACAAAAGTGCGTACGAATCCTTAGCGTACTATTGTTTTTTTCCAGTTCTGAGGGGAGCGTATCTACACTTTCCCGCTCTTGCGGGGGCGGAATGTCATTTTCCTGCCGTACGCAGAATGCGTAAATTTACTTACGTTTCATACGTATCTTACGTATAGTTACGTATAATACGAATTCGGAGAAGGAAATTTCTAACATTCGATACGAATCTACGAAGCAGCGAATAGATTCGCTCATCTCTAATAAAAAAGTTATACAGCAACAAGAAATGTAAAACAATTGTGAAGTGAAAGAGAACCAGGCCCAAATTAACAGAGTGTCTAGAGAGCAGGAAATGAGAGTTCTAACCAAAAAGTCACTGGGGCGGCATCTTCTGAGGGCCTATCAAGCTGCAAAAAGATCATGGAACCAGAAACGACAACAAAACAGCAGAACAAAGTGAGAAAAAGGGGAGGAGAAAGGTTAAGGAATGTGAAGTATATTGTTGATAAGAAAAACATAAAGATACTTAAAGGGTTATTATAGGATTTTAGGATCCTCAGGATAGATTATCAGTATCTGATCAGGGGAGGCCCAACACCCGTAACCCATGCTGATCAGCTGTTACCGAGTAGCTCCATCTTTGGAAGTGGGCACCAGAACTACACCGGCCCTTTCATTGTGTGGTGGACAGAGCTGGTAACTGCAGTGGTGCCCCCATTCACTGGGAGCATTGGAATGAGAAATGTAGTTTCAGCACTGGAGCTACTTGGTAACAGCTGACAGGCGGTTAGACTACTTATTCAAACACTTAATAGGTAAGCTGAGTAGGACATTCTCTGGAGAAATGGGTTCAATAATGCTCCATATTGTTTTAACTCTAGAAATTGTTAGAGACCAGAACTGTTACATTTTTTGCAGGTCCAATATATTTGAATAAATGTTCAGTAGAGGGGGACCTGTGTGTTGTGTACGGCGTTATATACCAAAATGAAATAGGAGTTTTCTAGTACTTTCACACATTTAGATAGACCATAAGAAAATATATGTCTGTGTTAAAGGGTTTCTGTCACCAGTTTTGGGCATATAAAACAGGATGACATTTGCAATGTGCAAATGTCACCTGATGCCCAAACTGGTGATAATTTTTTTACTGGTGCCCCCGTTTTTGAAATAAATCATCTTTTGTTGTATGCAAATGAAGCTTACTAGGTGCAAGGGGCGGTTACCTCGCACCTAGTAAGCTCCGTTTGCCCACCCGCGGTCACGCCTACCTTCACTTGATTGACAGGGCCAGGCAGCTTGTTGGATCCTCTGCCGGCCCTGTGCTCCATTCAAATCCCGCGCCTGCGCCCTGCGGAATAAAAGCGGCGCAGGCGCAGTGAGCGGCGCTGGCCGCCGGGCTCCCGGCTACCTCACTGCGCCTGCGCCGATGACGTCATGTGTACTCATGTGACGTCATTATCACCAGTTTGGGCATCAGGTGACATTTGCACATTGCAAATGTCATCCTGTTTTATATGCCCAAAACTGGTGACAGAAACCCTTTAAAGAGCTTTTTGGTATTTAGATCCTTTTTCTGCTGAGATGTGCACAGGTTTCTGCTGCAGCTTTTCAATTTGTATGTGGTGGACCCACTTACAGTTTAGCCCCATTGAATGGACAAAATCTGCCATCTGAATAAAGTCTTCAGAGGTCTGTCTAGGATCATTTTTTAAATGTCCCCCCCGTCGGACCTTAGAAGAGAACTATACTTACCTGCTGCTCCCACACAGTAACGTGACACTAGGGGACACATTACCACCAAGTGAGAAAATTACAGCCCTTTCTAGCGTGCATTATTTTCAAAAAAGTTTTATTTGGCCTACAGCGCCAAAGTTCTATATTTTAAAACCTACTGGCATTTATTACTGTTGCAAAAAAACGTATTATTCGCTCTGTTCTGAAGTGGGAAAATTACAGCCATTTGTAGCGTGTAGTAGTAGCCCAAAAAAAGGTTGATTTGGCCTATAGCGCCACAGTTCTATATTTTAAAACCTACTTGCGTTTATAAGTCTCGTTAAAAACATATTATTCACTCTGTGCTGAAGTGGGAAAATTACAGCCATTTGTAGCGTGTATTAGTAGCCAAAAAAAAGGTTGATTTGGCCTACAGCGCCAAAGTTCTATATCTTAAAACCTACTGGCATTTATTAATGTTGCAAAAAAACATATTATTCGCTCTGTGCTGAAGTGGGAAAATTACAGCCCTTTGTAGCGTGTATTATTGTAAAAAAAAAAAAGTTTTAATAGGCGTACAGCGCCAAAATTATATATAGTAAAGCTATTATATTAGTATATTAGCTATTAGTAAAGCTATTAGTGATACAAAAAAATGTATTATTCGCTCTGTGCTGAAGTGGGAAAATTACAGCCCTTTGTAGCGTGTATTATTGTCAAAAAACAGTTTTAGTAGGTGTACAGCACCAAAGTTATATATAGTAAAGTGTTCTATCAGCTATTAGTGTTGCAAAAAAACGTACTATTCGCTCTGTTCTGAAGTGGGAAAATTACTGCCCTTTGTAGTGTGTATTATTTTCAAAAAGTTTTATTTGGCCTACAGCGCCAAAGTTCTATATTTTAAAACCTACTTGTGTTTATAAGTCTTGTTAAAAAAATGTATTATTCGCTCTGTGCTGAAGTGGGAAAATTACAGCCCCTTGTAGCGTGTATTATTGTCAAAAAAGTTTTATTTGGCCTACAGCGCCAAAGTTCTATATCTTAAAACCTACTGGCATTTATTACTGTTGCAAAAAAAACATATTATTCGCTCTGTGCTGAAGTGGGAAAATTGCAGCCATTCGTAGCGTGTAGTAGTATAAAAAAAAAAAAGAGTTTTAGTTGGCGTAAGCGCCAAAGTTCTATATTTTAAAAGCTACTAGCATTTATTACTGTTGCAAAAAAAACATATTATTCACTCTGTGCTGAAGTGGGAAAATTACAGCCATTTGTAGCGTGTAGTAGTGTAAAAAAAAGAGCTTTAGTTGGCGTACAGCGCCAAAGTTCTATATTTTAAAAGCTACTGACATGTATTACTGTTGCAAAAAAAACGTATTATTTGCTCTGTACTGAAGTGGGAAAATTACATCCATTTGTAGCATGTAGTAGTAGCCCAAAAAAATGTTGATTTGGCCTACAGCGCCAAAATTCTATATTTTAAAACCTTCTTGCGTTTATAAGTCTTGTTAAAAAACGTATTATTTGCTCTTTGTTGAAGTGGGACAATTATAGAATTTGTAGCGTGTAGTAGTGGAAAAAAAGTTTTAGTTGGCCTACAGCGTCAAAGTTAAACTTTGTCAAACCTTCTGTCTGTTATTAGTGGTGGCAAAAGACTTATTAGCCGTTTTGTGGTAAAGTGGGAAAATTACAGCCCTTTATAGCATGTTTTAATTTCCTTTTTATTTATTTATTTGATCAAACAGCATGTCAGGCAGAGAAGTGACAGACCCTGCACAGGGGAGAGGCAGAGGCATAAATGTTTCTGGCACAGGCACAAGTCGCAGCAGAGTAAGGGGGTGTGGCAGCAGAGGTCACATTGAGAGGCCTGAGCTCCCGGTGTCATCTAGCGATCGGGTCCTGACCAGAAACCCAGCGGTTCTTGAATGGTCGACTCGGTCGGTCAAGAATCGGTGGGTTCGTCAGACGCAACCCTTAGTTGGCATGGCCCGGGAGCAGGCCCTGTGTGCTCACCTGTCCTCAACCTGCCTCTGTCCTTTTCTGTTCCCTCAGCCAGAGAAGTAATGTATGCTGTGGGCTCAGCTCCACTTTACAACGAGGACGAGCTACTGGAGGACAGCAGCTACTGGCCAGCCAAGATGTGGAGGAGACATCTGCAGCTTCCTCAGTTAGGCAGGCAAGTAGTGAGGAGGAAAGTGGTGTGGGAGCTAGGGTTGCGCGCAGTCAGGCTCCTGACCCACAGACAGTCGAAGAGGACATCAGTGACGTGCAGACACTACTCGATGATGATGAAGCCGATCGCACTTGGGAGCCGGGTGAATTAGGGCCTTCATCATCGTCAGGAGAAGAGAGTGGCAGCTTGCCCATGAGGCAGCGAAGGAGCCAGCACATCGCTAGCGTGGCTGGGAGTCAGCAGGGTGGCAGCAGTGGGAGGTCAGGAGCCAAACGTGCCCGAGGTAAACCACCCCCTTCGCAGGAGCCTACCGGGCCGGAAAGTAGTGGTGCAGCGGTTCAAGGAGGCAGTGGCAGTAGCAGCCAGTCAGTGAGGAGTGTTGGGGGAAAATTCACGTACTCGGCGGTGTGGCAGTTTTTCATTAAGCCGCCGGGTGAGGTCAACCTAGCTATTTGTAGAATCTGTCGGCAGAAGGTGAAGCGTAGCCAGGGTGCCAATGTTGGCACCACGCCCTGTGTCAACATATGCAGCGTCACCATAAAGTGTCCAGCCTGCAGCAGCAGCCGCAGCATCCGCAGCATCACCCAGTGGTGCCCAACAGATTTCAGGCAGTCAAGGCTCCACCACCTCAGCTGAAGGGAGCTGTCTGTCCTTCCCATCATCTGATGCTCCTGCTCCTACTCCTCGTCAGTCATTCCGTCAGCAATCGATCAGCGAAGCCATTGCCAAGAGACAGCATTATGCGTGTACACATCCAATGGCGCAGAAGCTGAACTTGCTCCTGGCCAAGTTGCTGGTGCTGCAGTCCCTCCCTTTCCAAGTGGTGGACTTTGAACCTTTCAGAGAACTGATGACTTGTGCCGAGCCGAGGTGGAGAGTTCCAAGCCGTCATTTCTTTGACAAACAGGCAGTACGAGCCCTGCACAAATATGTAGAACAGAAGGTGGGCCAGTCCTTGAGCCTGTCGGTGTCTGCCAAAGTTCACGGCAGCGCCGACGTGTGGAGCTCTAATTACGGTCAGGGACAGTATATGTCCTTTATGGCCCACTGGGTAAATGTGGTTCCTGCACAGCCAAACCAGCTACTTGGCCAGGTGATGCCGCTTCTGCCTCCACGTTCTCATGCCGTTGCTCTTTCGACAATGTCTGCCTCCTCACCCTCCACCGTGTCTTCAGCGTCCACTGCAGGGACAATTCACAGTGTGCCACCAGAATACCACATGTACAGGGCACGGCGGTGTCACGCGGTTCTACACCTCGTTTGTCGTGGCGAACGGAGTCACATAGGGGAGGAACTGCTCCGCGTCATTCATCAAGAAATCCAATCTTGGCTTTCCCCGCGACAACTCAAAATCGGAACAATGGTGACCGACAACGTAAAGAACATTGTGTCTGCACTGCAACAAGGAGGGCTGTGCCATGCGCCATGAATGGCGCACGTGTTCAATCTGGTTGTCAAGCGGTTCCTAAAGTCTTCTACCCATCTGCAAGACATCCTAAAAATGGCCAGGAAACATTGCATGCACTTCAGCCACTCCTACACCGCCAAGCACACCATCCTTGAGCTACAGTGGCAGAACCGCGTCCCCCAACATAGGCTGATATGTGACGTTTCCACCCGTTGGAATTCCACCCTCCATATGTTGGACCGACTGTACGAACAGAAAAAGGCCATAAACGATTTCTTGATGATCCAAGCGGACAGAGGTGTAACTTCGATGTCAGCCAGTGGAAGCTCATGCGTGACACCTGCCGTTTGCTCGTGCCCTTTGAGGAGGCCACATTACAGATGTTGCAGCACTAGCGATCACTGTTTTCGCATAGCATTGCTAACGAATCACGACTTCTCCTCTTTTATTCCTTTCACTCGCAGTAAAAGTACGCTAATTAGGTGAATTCGTACTCACTAGCGTACAATGCGTAGCATTAGCGTACAAATGCGTATGCATTAGCGTACAATACATAGCATTAGCATACAAATTCGTACGCATTAGCGTACAATGCATAGCATTAGCATACAAATTTGTATGCATTAGCATACAAATTTGTATGCATTAGCATACAATGCGTAGCATTAGCGTACAAATCATCAGATGCGTACTCTATTTGCGATATTGTTCTGCGCTCACGCGATTCTCCTGTGATCGCTAGCGCTGCTACATCTGTATTTGTCAGTCGCCAGGACTACGGGACGAACAACGTCATTCCACTCATTCATATCCTGGAAAAGATGCTGTTAAATTTGGCTGGTCAAGGGACAGGAGATGTGGCGACTACATCTCACGAATCCAAAAGAAGAAAGAAGCAGCACAGCAATACTTCTGTTCAGGTTTCTATTCCGGACAAAAGTCCACTCATATAATCCTCCAACAGGGATGTAGGGTGCCCGCAGTTCTAGGTCCTGGCTTTAAGGTTCGCAATATGTATATAATACTAGTAATCCTGCAGCACTCCAATAGTTCAAGCAAACTTGGTGTTTATTTGTATTCACATAGCAGACAACAGCAAAATGGCGACGTTTCGGCTTGATAAACGCCCAACCGAGCCAAAACGTTGCCATTTTGCTGTTGTCTGCTATGTGAATACAAATAAACACCAAGTTTGCTTGAACTATTGGAGTGCTGCAGGATTACTACTATTGACTACATCTCACGGCCACATGAGCCCTGTGGGGGCTGAACTGGAGGAGGAGGCGGAGAAGGACATTAGAGCACAAAGAATGCCTAGAGAAATGGGTAGTTTCTCTACCCAGGTGACAGGAGAGGAGGAGCAGGAGCAGCCAGCGGAGCTACAGGGCGATGAGGAAGAGGAGGCAGAGGACCCAGACACACCGTGGGAGTATTCAGTGGAGATGGAGGCAGGGAGTCCCTCCGAGTCACTTGCGCAAATGGCCCAATGCATGCTCACTTGCTTGCATAGTGACAGCCATATTGTCACCATTCGGCAGAGGGATGACTACTGGCTCTCCACCCTATTAGACCCTCGCTACCGATCCAAAATGGGGGCCTTTTTTACACCCGCCGAGAGGGAGGACAAACTGAACTAGTATAGAGACATCCTATGTAGTGAGTTGACCGCTGCCTATCTGCGCCATTGTCCTTCCTCTCGCAGGTCTGACCGGGGGGGCCCTCTGCACTCATATTCCACTGCCATGGCTGCTGGGGGGGGTAGGGGTGGCAGTAGCAGTACCAGCTCTGTCAGCAGCAGCAGCCTGAGTCTACAGTCGCTGATGAGCAGCTTTCTTCACTGGCATAGTGAAGAAACTACTCACCAGCAGCATCAGCTAGACCTGGAGGATGACCTGAAACAGCAGGTGGTGGCATACTTGGACAGCATCCTGCCACCTGTCATTGAAGATCTGCTGGACTACTGGGCAGCCAAACTAGATTTGTGGCCGCAATTGACCGAGTTTGCTCTGGAAAAGCTGTCCTGCCTGGCCAGTAGTGTGGCATCAGAGCGAGTGTTTAGTGCGGCGGGGGCCATAGTTACCCCAAGAAGAACTCACATGTCCACCCAAAATGTGGAGAGACTGACCTTTGTCAAGATGAATCAGGCGTGGATCAGCCAGGATTTCCAACCACCAACGCCTGATGCGTCAGATTACATCATTCATGCTGTTTTTTGACTGTTTCTTCTGGCTACTTGCCTCACCAAATATTCTGATGCTGCCACCCGGCTGATGCCACACATCTGATGCCAAGTGCTCCTTCTTACACCCACCATCGTCAGCGGGTAGTGTTATTGCCACCCACCTCCCCACACTGTCGTCGTGCCACTCTATAGTCTGCTGCTACTACTACTGCCTCCATAATGTTGTGGTACCATTCTGTAGTCTGCCCATGCTGCTGCTGCTGTTGCTGCTACTACTACTGCCTCCATAATGTCGTCGTACCGTTCTGTAGTCTGCCCATGCTGCTGCTGCTCTTGCTGCTACTACTACTGCCTCCATAATGTTGTCGTACCGTTCTGTAGTCTGCCCATGCTGCTGCTGCTCTTGCTGCTACTACTACTGCCTCCATAATGTCGTCATACCATTCTGTAGTCTGCCGCTGCTGTTGCTGCTACTACTACTGCCTCCATAATGTCGTCGTAGCATTCTGTTGCCTCGAAATTCTACTGACTGACATTTGCTATTTGTTCATTGGGCCTGTCTGTGACTGTGAAATTCTACTGACTGACATTTGCTATCTTTTCATTGGGCCTGTCTGTGACTGCGACATTCTACTGACTGACATTTGATATTTGTTCATTGGGCCTGTCTGTGACTGCGAAATTCTACTGACTGACATTTGCTATCTTTTCATTGGGCCTGTCTGTGACTGCGAAATTCTGCTGACTGACATTTGATATTTGTTCATTGGGCCTGTCTGTGACTGCGAAATTCTACTGACTGACATTTGCTATTTGTTCATTGGGCCTGTCTGTGAATGCGAAATTCTACTGACTGACATTTGCTATTTTTTCATTGGGCCTGTCTGTGACTGCGAAATTCTAATGACTGACATTTGCAATCTTTTCATTGGGCCTGTCTGTGACTGCAAAATTCTACTGACTGACATTTGCTATTTGTTCATTGGTCCTTTCTGTGACTACGAAATTCTACTGACTGACATTTGCTATTTGTTCATTGGGCCTGTCTGTGACTGCAAAATTCTAGTGACTGACATTTGCTATTTTTTCATTGGGCCTGTCTGTGACTGCGAAATTCTACTGACTGAAATTTGCTATTTTTTCATTGGGCCTGTCTGTGACTGCGAAATTCTACTGACTGACATTTGCTATTTCTTCATTGGGCCTGTCTGTGATTGCGAAATTCTACTGACTGACATTTGCTATTTCTTCATTGGGCCTGTCTGTGACTGCGAAATTCTACTTACTGACATTTGCTATTTCTTCATTGGGCCTGTCTGTGACTGCGAAATTCTACTGACATTTTCAATCTTGTCGGGCCACTCTGTGGTTGCTGCCACTTCCACACTCTCCGTTGTTGTGCCACTGTGTGGCCTTATAATTCTACAGCTACTGCCACTGCCTCCGATACACTGTCCTCGTGCCACTCTGTCAGACCTTTTACAGTCACAAGCAGGTCAAACTTGACAACGGTTTACACTTGGTCTACATCAATTCCTCCTGCACAGACATTAATGGTCATGAGAACTTTTCCCTACTCATCTCTGTCATTATGCCACTTTGGCCTCGTAATTCTGCTACTACTGCTGCCACTTCCACAATCTGTCGTTGAGCCACTGTGTGACCTCCTAATTCTGCTACTACAGCTGCTGCCACTTCCACACTCTGTCGTTGTGCCACTGTGTGACCTCATAATGATACAGCTACTGCCAATGCCTCCTATATACTGTCGTCGTGCCACTCTGTGGTCTCCTGATGCTACAGCTGCTGCCACTGCCTCCTATACACTGTCATTGTGCCACTCTGTGGTCTCCTGATGCTACAGCTGCTGCCACTGCCTCCTATACACTGTCATTGTGCCACTCTGTGGTCTCCTGATGCTGCTGTCACTGCCATCTTCAAACTGTCTGGGGGGGGGCTCTGCTAGTTTAAGCGTGTAATAGAACAGGTTCTGTAAGAAATCTATGTAGAATCAGTGAATTGGTGTAAAAGGAGTGCGCTCTTTGGCGCTCTAGTAGGATCTTGGGCCTCTGCAGGGTTCTTTATAGCTGGCCCTAACATTGACCTGTAAGGCTGAGTTCAGACTTTAGTTATTTGGTCAGTTTTGGCCCCATAACTGCCAAAATATGTAAAGTGTGCAGCGATTCTAAGAGCGACGCCTGTTATCTGTGTGTCATACTGGCTCACAGTATTCTTTCACTACCACAGCAGACTCCCAATGCGTGTTACTGCAAGGCACAGTGTTCTACACCACTATACAGGCTCTCTGCAGGCCGGAAGTAGCCGTTTTTTAACGGGATTCGCCACAAATTTATTCGGATCAAAACGTTTTGGAAAATTCGGCGAGCAAACTGAATCGAATTTTTGAAAAATCTCTAGCTACTATGTCTCACCATATTTATGGCTGGAAACTATGAGAGGTGGAATATGCATTCCTAGCTGCCATAAATGTAGCTTCCATGTAGGGGTTCCCACCTCAGTATAGTATTCCCTTCTTCTCATGCACTAATTCAAGTAGACACAAAAGGCAGATTTGACTGACTGTGGTTGTAGCACACAATAGAATGACTGGCATTTGCCCTGCATTGACATGACAGAGGAAATGAAGCATTAGATAGTGTTCATGGAAGTCAGAGCATGGACTGGATGGCCCATTGATTAAACCCCTTTAAGGCAATATGAATAATTATTTCCCACTTCTCACGTGAACTTTAATTTTGGTCAGAGAAATTTCTTCAGTAAGTCTGCCACCTGTGAACATACCCTTAACTAATTGGTCTGTTTTTTTAACCACATTTCAAAGTAATTTAGTTAGATTCTTGAGACTGACCTATATTCGGATGCTTCAGGAGACGACAAATTCTTGCCTCACGTTCCAGTTTTTGGTGATCTGAAAAAAAATGTAAATGAAAAAAGTTATTTGCTAATACATTTTAAGTATGCTCATCATTGTAGCTATGTATCATACTGTAAGCATACAAACTACTGTTGTACATATTTAGCGGAACAAAATTTGTCATTTCAGTTCTTGTTAGGCACACTATGATAGCTCACTTCCCTTGAAAAACTTGGATTATTTACAGAAAGATATAGTACAAACACATTATAGGGGAATTTTAGTTGACGTTAGTGTTGGAGTTGCTATGTTCAACTGCAATAAATTTATTAACATGGCACACGGTATTAATACATTTTGCGCAAGTGCAAAATGTATTTATATTTCAGCCTGGGGGATAGCTGGCGTGGAGTTATGACTTTTTCAAAAATCACACTTCATAAATGTGACATAAAAGTGATCTCCTCTTTAATCCCTATAAACTTGTCACTCCACTTTTGAAAGTGAAGCAAAGGCCCAGATCTCAAAATGTTGCAAAATATTATGAATACCTGGCATACCAGATTTGATGAATGCCCCAATATGTTTTTGAATCAGGTAGGCTATGCAGAAGACTTTGCTACAAAATGATCTTGACTCTGGGGATGCAGCTGGGTTCATCGAGGTTTACTGACGTCAATACAGCATATGGTACTCTAGTCCCACAAGGAACACTGTAAACCATTTAGGTTCCCGGAGTGATGCTGGTAAAGGGGCTGAAAAAGTTTCTCAACTTCTCAAGCTGCCCATACACATTAATTTGTAATGTTTAGTTTCGAATTTCCAACTAGAGGTAAAGCCACATATTCATGTTTTCTGATGCAGTTTTGGAACCCAAAATCAAGAGTAGATTATAAAACAAGAAAAAGTATGTAGGACAGATACAACCTCTCCACTCCTGGTTTTGGCCTTCCAAACTGCATCAGGAAACCTGAACGTATGGCTGAACCCTATGGCATATGACGAGGAAAGAAGGATAGGGCTGTTGGATTTCAATAGCCAGATCCTTTAGTTTTCAAGTCTGGCCACAGCTTACTCTCCTCTGCTTACTTAGAACACATGTACTGTACTTTCATGTGCGCAGGGGAGTTGGGAGCGATAGCCGTCAGTCAAATGCGTTCAGCTCACAGCTATCTATATTGTATGTCCAGCCTAAAGCTCATAAAATAAGCATCACCTGGAATGGTCAGAGCAATCATTTGATGGAACTTAATCCAATCATTAATGTGCCAAAATAAGCTGACATTTGAAGGAAGCACTTAAAAAAGTAAAGCAGTGGGCTTGCACAAAGTAGAAAATGACTGACCGCATTTGGCCATTCATACCACAGACTTGCATTTTCTTTGAAAAACTTTTAACAGTTCATACTTGACATATCACACTGTTGACAGTCACAGTCATAGTTTGCAATTAGAACGATTATTCATGTATAATTTCTAAATGATTGTTGGTCAATCTATTTATGTCGAAGTGTATGGGTGACTTTAGGTTGAGTTTTGTTGCTAGATGCTATCTAGTAAATTCAAGACAACTTATCAGACTTTTAGCATAAACCGCTCTCTAACATCTATTAACATGAGTCAATGGACGCCAGGAAGTAGCAAAAAAAAAAAAAAGAACTATCTGCAGTGAGTCGAAAGTGTGTCATGTTTTTTATTAAGGTTGTTTAGTCATTGGAGGCTTAGGCTTCAAACTTGGTGGTATTCCAAGTTTTTAAAAAAAAATAGTGTGCTGAAATAAAGAATGATATCATCAGGAACATCTGCTCGAGATTTCATACACAGTTTATCTGAGATCTTACTTAAAATCCAGAACTTAAAAAATAAAGGGGGAATTTATTATGATTTATTAAAGGGGCTATGCATCAGACAACTCTTTGTATTTGATGACCTATCCTATGGTTAGAACATCCGCATCTGTTTATCAGCTATTTGAGAAGGCCCCGATGTTCCTGTGAGTGCTGCAGCCTCCTCGCAGCCTACCCTAGGCCAGAGATGTCACAGCCATCGGTCATGTGACCTAGGCGCAGCTCAGTCCCATTCACATTCGGACTCCCCCACTGATCAGATCCTGAGGATAGGCCATCAGTTACAAAGAGTCAAATAACCCCTTTAAGATTGGTCTTAAAGGGGTTGTCCCACGAAAAATATTCTACAGTTTTCAAACCAGCACCTGGATCTGAATACTTTTGTAATTGCATGTAATTAAAAATTTTGTATAGCTACTGAGTTATTCAGTAAAATGTATCTGTATAGTGCCACTTAATTTCTTATTTCTTTGACCTGCTCACTGAGAAGGCCGCACATGCTCAGTTTCATCTTTCAACTGCCTCCAGAGCTGTGATAGGAGGAGCTCAGACACGCCTCCTGAGCTGCAGCAGAAAAGACACTCCCCTTGAGCTGTCAGCTTGATATAAATCTAGCAGAACAATGAATGTGGAGATTTCTGGATCTATATGAGGTACAGGGCTGGTTCTAGCTTTGTTAGAAAGGTAGTGTCATGTACTATATGATGTCTGATTTTCATTTTCTACATTATTCGTGGGATAACCCCTTTAATAAGAAATGTGATGCAGGAAGATGCACCAGGGAATCTTAATAAATCTGGTAGTCCATGAGCTACAAAAGTAAATCCATAGCAGATAGAGGTGCAATTTAATTTAGGCTATTTTCACACTTGCAGCACGGGGCTCCGACAGGCTGTTCCGGTGGGTGAACAGCCCGCCGGATCCGTGCTGTCGCAGGGGCACATGTGGGGCTGGAACTACGCTCCGGCCCCATTCACTGTATTCACGGCAACCCCTGCTGAGAGGCGGCCAGAATGAAAATACAACATGTGCCGCAGGTGTGAAAATAGCCTTACCCCAGTTTTCTAGAATAAATTATAGCACTCCTACACCCACTCCAGCTAAGCTCTGCAGCGTTAAATTGATGTTTGTGACCTTTATACGCCAGAAAACTGCCATTCATCCTTTGATAAATTCATTAGGGGAGATTTATCAAAACTGGTATAATGAAAAACTGTATTAGTTGCCCATAGCAACCAATTAGATTTCACCTTTTATTTTCCAATGGAGCTCTGAAACATGAAATGTAGAATCTGATTGGTTGCTATGGGCAATTAAGACTAACAATACTAGCAAGTTCTGTTCACATCACACCAAAGAATTACATTGGAGCTATAGTAATTTCTGACATATACCTGGAAAGGAAGACTACAACCTATGCCATAGATTAGGAGTACTGTAAGTCTCTCATAGGGTCCCATTGTAAAATGTACAGTATATATATATATACTGTATATATATATATATATATATATATATATATATATATATATATATTTTATATATATATATATATATATATATATATATATGTATACCATGCGGTATAAGCTTTTTTTAGTGGATACCTCTGTATGCAATAGTGTCTTCATCACTGTAGGACCTCAATCATCTTATCCATACCCCAGAGAAACCAGGAATACTTCAGGACTGGATGAACCTGGAATCCCTTAAAAGCTCTTTCCTGCGTACCATAAGGCAGAGGCTTCTAGTTTGTTTCTGCTGTGTCTTTCCACTTGACTTGACTCCACTAAACTGTATCTGATGTGGCTTCTTCTCAGTAATGTCAGCTGATATTGGCACTCTATGGTCATATCATTATTGGCCATTATATGGCTCTGTGATTTTAGCACTGTATGGAAGTATTAATTGAGTGGTGGTATATCTTGGGCACAGTATAGTTTAAAGTTCTGCTATGTAGTTCAAAAGGAGAACAAACCTTTTTGAGGAACAACTGCAGGGGTGCACCTAGGGTTTTTGCTGCCTGAGGTGAAAACTGAAACAGTGCCCCCCCATGCCAATTTCATAACCTAACCATTTCCCTTCTGCCCATGGCCCTTCCGCTGCCACCCCCCCTTCTTGCCCCTACATGGTGCTGCCTGAGGCGATCGCCTCACCTGTCCTGATTGGTTCCCAAAGTTTGAAATATTGAACTTGGTTGTATAAAAATCTAATTTCCAGTGTTTAGTATAACTCTGGCTTTATATGGCATTATGATATCAGCTCTTTATGGCTCTATTACTTGTATTTAGGCACTGCTATTTGGACACTGCATTAAAGTGATATTATTTTATTTACATATAGTCAATTGACTTGTGATAGCCCGTCTTGCACCTGTGTCTAGATCATGCTACTAAGACGTAACTTTTATTCACTTATATAAAACATCAATCTTAGGTGCTAAATAAACCCTATTTTAAAATTTGCAGTGTCTCAGCAACTAGGTACTGCTTGTCTGCTATATACTCTGCTGGTTTCTCTATGTCTGTGGCAGGCTGGTAGCCGCGCGCTGGCTCCAGACTCTTCCCAACAGACTGTATCCCTGCCTATATTACCTCTGTTTATAGCGTACCGTGTTGCTGAAACTCTGACCATTAAAATATTTCCCTCAAACACTGCCCCCCCGACATGTTTCACCACCTCCGTGGCATCTTCAGGGGTTTAGGGCAGTGAGTGTTTGTGGGCGTTGCCCTCTGGCTTTAAAGCCTCCTATAGCGACAGTTGATGACACTTACCAATGATCTGGAACTTTGCCTCCTCTGTCTCCACCTATTTTTATTTCTCTTCCTCTGATAGGACTTTACCTATGTCTTTTTCGCCCTACTCCCTGACGTATTAACTTCTACATAGTTGGCGCTGTGTTAAGCGTCATCTTTTCTCATTGCGTACGTAATCTCGCATAGTTGTCAAAATCTCGCGCATGCGTACGCTCTTAGTCTCTATTCCGCACCAACATTGTAGTACGCATGTCTGAGGACCATAGCGAACTATTTGTTCGCTCGCTGATCATCTACACTTTGATACGCTAATGCCTTCACTGCTTGTCCTACCTAAATTATACGCTATTTATTCTTCTTTATATTGCACCTAGCTCCCATCACTGCCAAATAATATGGCTTTTAGTTTTTTATAGCTTGCATCTTTTTTAACTTTATCTAAAATAAAGGGTCCAACCTAATATGTTCCATATATATATATATATATATATATATATATATATATATACAAGCCACATACCAACATATTAGGTTGGACCCCCCTCCCCTCTAGAGAAAATTAGATAAAGTTAAAAAAGATGCAGGCTATAAAAAACTAAAAGCCATATTATTTGGCAGTGATGGGAGCTAGGTGCAATATAAAGAAGAATAAATAGCGTATAATTTAGGTAGGACAAGCAGTGAAGGCATTAGCGTATCAAAGTGTAGATGATCAGCGAGCGAACAAATAGTTCGCTATGGTCCTCAGACATGCGTACTACAATGTTGGTGCGGAATAGAGACTAAGAGCGTACGCATGCGCGAGATTTCGATAACTATGTGAGATTACGTACACAATGAGAAAAGATGACGCTTAACACAGCGCCAACTATGTAGTAGTTAATACGTCAGGGAGTAGGGCGAAAAAGACATAGGTAAAGTCCTATCAGAGGAAGAGAAATAAAAAGAGGTGGAGACAGAGGAGGCAAAGTTCCAGATCATTGGTAAGTGTCATCAACTGTCGCCATAGGAGGCTTTAAAGCCAGAGGGCAACGCCCACAAACACTCACTGCCCTAAACCCCTGAAGGCGCCACGGAGGTGGTGAAACATGTAGGGGGGCAGTGTTTGAGGGAAATATTTTAATGGTCAGAGTTTCAGCAACACGGTACGCTATAAACAGAGGTAATATAGGCAGGGATACAGTCTGTTGGGAAGAGTCTGGAGCCAGCGCGCGGCTACCAGCCTGCCACAGACATAGAGAAACCAGCAGAGTATATAGCAGACAAGCAGTACCTAGTTGCTGAGACACTGCAAATTTTAAAATAGGGTTTATTTAGCACCTAAGATTGATGTTTTATATAAGTGAATAAAAGTTATGTCTTAGTAGCATGAAATAGACACAGGTGCAAGACGGGCTATCACTAGTCAATTGACTATATGTAAATAAAATAATCTAAGACAGCCCTCACCAGTGTTAAGGTCAAGTCTGTATGGTATTTAAAGTGTTATTAGACTCATTTTCTGACCAATTCTTTTTAGATTCTTTTTGGAAATCCTTTAAAATGTATTGCTGAGGACTTACTACTATTTTGCTTTCAGTGATTTAACCCTATTATTTTAACACTGCTCTGAACAGTAGAAACAGAAGGAATTTACCTGTAATGGTTTGGGCACAGCTGGTATGAGACAGCTGCTCCCAGCATTTTGTGAGTTTAATAATTTACATCGTCATGTTATACTGCTTGTCTCGCCTGTAGTTATTGTAAAGATTTCAGCGCTATGTCAGTGTATATAAATTTCACATACATAAAAGTTCATTCAAGAACATCTTGGTCTTGAAAAGCCTTTCCCCGGGCTGTACTGTTCTCCAGTCACGTTGTAGTGAATCAGACAGGGTCCTGCACTTTGCTTCTTTTATAATCTGTCCACGGTGGATTTTGCAGGCAGACTTTTGGCATGGACACCAGGCCAAAATTCCACCAGCAGCCGCGTGGTGTCTGTCTCTGCATTGGAGTTTGCAGGCCAGCTGTTTAAAGCTGCAATAGCGCCAGGAAAAACATGTCCCTTCCGGGCATTGTTTGCAGGCATCCGCTGCTTCAAGTGCGATGGCTGTCAATGGTGCTAAGCCGCAAGCTGGTCTGGGGTCTCTAAAATGAACAACTGCTAGAGAGACCTCTGCAGAATTATGACAGTATCAAAATCAGCTGTGCGAACAGGCCCTAATTAGTACTATACTGTTTCACTTTAGGGTTCACCACAACCAGGGCCGGCCTTTGGAGTGTGCGACCCGTGCGGTTGCACAGGGCGCTTCACTCCCGGCCAGTTAAGGGGGCACCCTGCCAGAGCGCCCCCTTAATGGCCCGGCCTGCTCCTGTACAGCGTCTTGTGCCCCCCCTCAGACCTCAGATCAGCCCACCCAGCCACTTTAAAAAAAACATACTTACCTGTCCTGCGCTGCCGCTGCCATGAAGGTTCCGCGCTCCACTATCTTCCCTGCCGGCGTGCACTATGACCTGACGCAGAGTCAGGTCATAGTGTGCGCCGGCAGGGAAGACAGTGGAGCGGGGAACCTGATGGCAGCGGCAGCGCAGAACAGGTAAGTATGTTTTTTTAAAGTGGCTGGGTGGGCTGATCTGAGGTCTGAGGGGGGGCACAAGACGCTGGTCTGAGGGGGGCACAAGACGCTGATCTGAGGTCTGATGGGGGCACAAGACGCTGATCTGAGGTCTGAAGGGGGACACAAGATGTTGATCTGAGGTCTGATGGCGCACAAGACGCTGACCTGAGGTCTGATGGGGGCACATTGTGTTGATCTGAGGTCTGATGGGACACAAGACGCTGATCTGAGGTCTGATGGGGGCACAAGACGCTGATCTGATGTCTGATGGGGGCACAAGACGCTGATCTGAGGTCTGATGGGGCACAAGACGCTGATCTGAGGTCTGATGGGGGCACAAGACGCTGATCTGAGGTCTGAAGGGGGACACAAGATGTTGATCTGAGGTTTGATGGGGCACAAGACGCTGACCTGAGGTCTGATGGGGGCACATTGTGTTGATCTGAGGTCTGATGGGGCACAAGACGCTGATCTGAGGTCTGATGGGGGCACATTGTGTTGATCTGAGGTTTGATGGGGGCACAAGACGCTGATCTGAGGTCTGATGGTGGCACAAGACGCTGATCTGAGGTCTGAAGGGGGACACAAGATGTTGATCTGAAGTCTGATGGGGCACAAGACGCTGATCTGAGGTCTGATGGGGGCACATTGTGTTGATCTGAGGTCTGATGGGGGCACAAGACGCTGATCTGTGGTAGTACCACATTATCAGTACTAGTGTTATCTGTGATTTTACACAGGACTGCAGGTAACACTACTACATTTTCAGATAGCCATCACTGTGTTACCTCTACAGTTACAAAGGACTGCAGGGGACATCTACTATATTATCTATACACAGATAGTTATCACTCTGTAAGGGGGCCCTCTGAGACTTTATCGCCCAAGGGCCCACTTGAACCTGGAGCCGGCCCTGGGCTGACGTCACACATGCGCAGAAGGACTCAGAAGGTGGTAGGGGAAAGTTAGCGGCTGCACTGCTGTAAGTAAGTGCCCCCAAACAACGTGATGACTGGGGGGGGGGGTTAATTGGGAGCGGGACTATATACTTAAGGCCCCATCCATATACTTAAGGCCCCATCCTTATTTTATATACTTAAGGCCCCATCCTGTATAGGATAAAAGAGATGGCAGTCATGGCACACGTAACTCACACATGATTAAACACCAGTGAGGGGTTTAGTGATGTGAGCTATGTGTGTGCCATCTCCATTATCCCATACAGGAAAATATAGTGACAGTATTAAAAGTCAGACTGTATAGAGCTATAAATACAGTGCAGAGATATATAGTGTGATATAGGACAGTATAGAGAGCTATAAATACAGTGTGTGTATATATATATATATATATATATATACTGTCCTACTCTATATATCTCTGCACTGTATTTATAGCGCTCTATACAGTCCTATATCACTCTATATATCTCTACACTCTATACTGTATGATGTTAGTACTGTCACTATATTTTTCTGTATGGGATAATGGAGATGGGATGGCACACATACTTCTTTAAGTAAATATATATATAAATGGGGGGGGGGGCCGAGAGAAAGTTTTGCACAGGGCGCCATCTACCCTAAGGCCGGCCCTGACCACAGCTACAAAGAGGCTTCAACTGAATAAACATTGTTCCAATGGCTGCCATGAAAATCTGCAGAAGTCTTACCCCAGGGGCCAATGTGTACCGTAAACAGAGTAAGGGGGCTTGTGGTTTACTGCTGTAGACCATGGCTGTAATGCATAATCAGTCCCCCGATGAAGTACCTTTAACTCCCCCCACCCATGGACTTTTGAAGGGAACTATATTTATGTGCCCCCTGCCACTAAGTTGTTGCACTATGGGCCACACCTGGTCTTCACCACACTTCTGGGCCAGATCTGTCAACTTCCGTGTGGACAGGGTCACGTTCACCACTGTAGAAAATGGCACAATGTGCCCCCTAGCAGTACATCACTGCTGGGTCACTTACTGCTTGGGGACAATAAGGTACTGCAGAGACGAACATCATACTGTCCATGTAGGAAATTTACATGTGGAGACTGGAACACTAGTAAAGACCGCCTGGGACCTATGGAGCCAAAACAGAGCGTCAGGGAGAAGGTAACTATATTTTGGCCGAACGTGTCTGTGTATGCTATAGGGAAAGCAGAGAAAGCCTTTGCAAGTTCTGGTGGCAGCCCGATCATTTTGCCCGATCCTTGTCTCCCACAACATCATCTGTTAAGGGAGAGTCAGAAGCTCCCCACACACATTAGTAGAGATGAGCGAGTAGTGTTCGATCGAGCCGGTATTCGATCGAATACTACGCTATTCGGCATACTCGATTTCAATCGAGTATAACGGCGATGGCGCACTTAGAATTCGTTTCCCCTCCCACCTTCCCTGGCGCTCTTTTTCCACCAATCAACATGCAGGGGGGGTATGACAGGCACGCTGAGCACGCTGGCAGCGCGAAAACAGCGTCTACATGGATTGGCTGGAAAAACCATGTGACCTCGAATATTAAAAACTCAGCTCTTCCTGCTCGTACGCATATGCTGCGTGAACTTAGTCAGGGACAGAGGCTGGAGAAGGGACAGACAGGTTTTAGCAGTTGGACAGGCAGGAGCGTGATTAAAAGCCCTTATCAGGGCTACTATAGTGCACTACAGTGATAGCTTTACTACAAGATACAGAGAACGGCTGCCGTATTCAGGGATAGCTGCTGGAGTAGGGACAGAGAGAGGCATTAGTGGTGTATTAGGTGCTCTGCTACATACCAAACTATATTTGGCACTACTGTTCAGCGTTCTTTTTGGCTGAAAAACCCTGTTATATAACTAGTGTGTATATGCACCATCTGATCTGGCAGTATACGGCTGTGAATTTTATTTTATTTTTTTAAATACAGTTTATTTGGCTCTAGTGTTCTGGGTTCTGTGTGCCTGCAATACCCTTTTTGTATACCAGGTGTAAATACCCACCGTCTGTACAGTTAGTACACGGCTGTGTACCTTGAAATATACAATATCTAGGCCTTTTAATTGGCCACTATACTGTGCGTTCTCTTGCTAAATTATTTCACATACCTGGTGTAAATACCCACCGTCTGTTCAGTTAGTACACGGCTGTGTACCTTGAAATATACAATATCTAGGCCTTTTAATTGGCCACTGTACTGTGCGTTCTCTTGCTAAATTATTTCACATACCTGGTGTAAATACCCACCGTCTGTTCAGTTAGTACACGGCTGTGTACCTTGAAATATACAATATCTAGGCCTTTTAATTGGCCACTGTACTGTGCGTTCTCTTGCTAAATTATTTCACATACCTGGTGTAAATACCCACCGTCTGTTCAGTTAGTACACGGCTGTGTACCTTGAAATATACAATATCTAGGCCTTTTAATTGGCCACTGTACTGTGCGTTCTCTTGCTAAATTATTTCACATACCTGGTGTAAATACCCACCGTCTGTTCAGTTAGTACACGGCTGTGTACCTTGAAATATACAATATCTAGGCCATTTAATTGGCCACTGTACTGTGCGTTCTCTTGCTAAATTATTTCACATACCTGGTGTAAATACCCACCGTCTGTACAGTTAGTACACGGCAGTGTACCTTGAAATATACAATATCTAGGCCTTTTAATTTGCCACTATACTGTGCGTTCTCTTGCTAAATTATTTTAAAAACCTGGTGTAAATACCCACCGTCTGTTCAGTTAGTACACGGCTGTGTACCTTGAAATATACAATATCTAGGCCTTTTAATTGGCCACTATACTGTGCGTTCTCTTGCTAAATTATTTCACATACCTGGTGTAAATACCCACCGTCTGAGCAGTTAGTACACGGCTGTGTACCTTGAAATATACAATATCTAGGCCTTTTAATTGGCCACTGTACTGTGCGTTCTCTTGCTAAATTATTTCACATACCTGGTGTAAATACCCACCGTCTGTTCAGTTAGTACACGGCTGTGTACCTTGAAATATACAATATCTAGGCCTTTTAATTGGCCACTATACTGTGCGTTCTCTTGCTAAATTATTTCACATACCTGGTGTAAATACCCACCGTCTGTACAGTTAGTACACGGCTGTGTACCTTGAAATATACAATATCTAGGCCTTTTAATTGGCCACTATACTGTGCGTTCTCTTGCTAAATTATTTCACATACCTGGTGTAAATACCCACCGTCTGTACAGTTAGTACACGGCTGTGTACCTTGAAATATACAATATCTAGGCCTTTTAATTGGCCACTATACTGTTGCGTTCTCTTGCTAAATTATTTCACATACCTGGTATAAATACCCACCGTCTGTTCAGTTAGTACACGGCTGTGTACCTTGAAATATACAATATCTAGGCCTTTTAATTGGCCACTGTACTGTGCGTTCTCTTGCTAAATTATTTCACATACCTGGTGTAAATACCCACCGTCTGTTCAGTTAGTACACGGCTGTGTACCTTGAAATATACAATATCTAGGCCATTTAATTGGCCACTGTACTGTGCGTTCTCTTGCTAAATTATTTCACATACCTGGTGTAAATACCCACCGTCTGTACAGTTAGTACACGGCAGTGTACCTTGAAATATACAATATCTAGGCCTTTTAATTTGCCACTATACTGTGCGTTCTCTTGCTAAATTATTTCACATACCTGGTGTAAATACCCACCGTCTGAGCAGTTAGTACACGGCTGTGTACCTTGAAATATACAATATCTAGGCCTTTTAATTGGCCACTATACTGTGCGTTCTCTTGCTAAATTATTTCACATACCTAATTATATACCCAAATATTGTATTTGCAACCAAAAAAAAATAAAATGCGGAGGGGGGCTAGCGGAATCGGACGTGGACGAGGACGGGGGCGCGGAAATGCTGTTGGTGGCCTTGTTGAAGCCAGTGGGGATACAATGCGTGCTGGTGAGGGTCAGCCAGGATCCCACTCATCCAGAATCCCTGCCTTTATGGGACAGTTAAGCAGGGGGCGAGTTACACCGCTGTTGAGGCCTGAGCAGGTTGAACAGGTGGTGCAATGGATAGCCAATAGCGCTTCCACACAGTTGTCCACCAGCCAGTCATCCACACAGTCTCACTCTGACCCTCCTTCCTCCACACCTGGCCAACAGAGTCATCCCACCCTTGACCCCTCCCAGGAGCTCTTTTCGGGTCCTTTTTCAGATGTGCCGGAAGAATCCCAGGAGCTAGCAGAGGAATTTGTTTGTAGTGATGCCCAAACACTTGAGTTTTCGCCATCTCCTGCTGATGTGGACCCTGAACCAGCATCTGTTATCATGAGCGATGATGATGATGAGACGCAGTTGCCATCAAGGGAGGCTGTTGGAATGTCCAGTGGGCAGGAGGAGGAGCAGAGTGAGGAAGAGGAGGTGGTGGATGACGAAATGACCGACCCCACTTGGCCAGGGGTGATGTCCAGCGGGGAAAGCAGTGGAGAGGTGGTGTCTGCGCAGCACCGAAAAAGGCAGCAAGAGGCAGAGGGATGTCCAGAGGCAGAGGGATGTCCACAGGCAGAGGGATGTCCAGAGGCAGAGGGATGTCCAGAGGCAGAGGGATGTCCACAGGCAGAGGGATGTCCAGAGGCAGAGGACAGTCCAGACAGAGTAGTGAGGCCACAGCCAGCATGGCCGAAGCTGTTCCCGGCAGCGGGCAGTCGCGCGAAGCTCCCCCATCGAGGCCTCGTACTTCTGTGGTGTGGAGATTTTTTAATGTTTGTGCGGATGACAAACTGAGCGCGGTTTGCACACTCTGCCACTCAAAACTGAGTAGGGGCTCTGAGAAGAGCAATCTGACCACCTCAGGCATGCGGCGTCACTTGGAAGTCAAGCACTGGGCTGAGTGGGAGAGAGCAAACGCAATACAACCTGCGCCCGGTCCTGCTGCCACTGCCTCTTCCCCTTTGTTGTGTGCTGCCACTGCGGTCCAGACCTCCAGCCAGGACACCTCCACATCTGCCTCTGCCTCGGCTACTTTGGGGCCTTCTCCTTCAGCCTCCCCTTCCCCCGCCTCTTCGCCTGCACCTTCACACTCCTCGTCCCATCAACTGTCCATCTCGCAGGCGTTCGACCGCAGGCGGAAGTACGCCTCGAGTCACCCCCAGGCCCAAGCCTTAAACTGCCACATCTCCAAACTGCTGGCCCTGGAGATGTTGCCGTTTAGGCTTGTGGAGACGCAGGCCTTCCGCGACCTGATGGCGGCTGCCGCACCTCGCTATTCCGTCCCCAGCCGCCACTACTTTTCCCGGAGTGCCGTCCCCGCCCCTGCACCAGCACGTGTCGCGTAACATCAGGCGGGCCCTGAGGTACGCAGTCAGCGCAAAGGTCCACTTGACCACCGACTCGTGGACAAGCGCTTGCGGCCAGGGACGCTACATCTCTTTGACGGCACACTGGGTGAATGTAGTGGAAGCGGGGACGGGGTCGCAAACAGAGATGGCCTACCTACCACCCCCGCCCAAGATTGCCAGCATGGGTTCTGATAAACCCCCCTCCTCCTCCTCCTCCTCCTCCTCCTCCTCTGCCTTAACATCGCCCTCAGCCGCTAGCTGGAAGCGTTGCAGCACTGGCGCGGGGAGACGTCAGCAGGCGGTGCTAAAGCTCATCAGCTTGGGCGACAGGAAGCACAGCGCCCCAGAGGTGAGGGACGCCATATTGCAGCAGACGGAGATGTGGCTGTCGCCGCTGCAGCTAGGACCAGGCATGGTCGTGTGCGATAACGGCCGTAACCTGGTGGCGGCTCTGGAGCTTGCCGAACTCAATCACGTACCATGCCTGGCCCACGTTTTTAATCTGGTAGTCCAAAAATTTCTAAAGACTTACCCCAACCTGGCAGAGCTACTGGTGAAAGTGCGGCGCTTGTGCGCTCACTTTCGGAAGTCAACTGTAGCTGCTGCTAGCTTAAAAAAACTCCAGCAACGCCTCCATTTGCCTCAACATCGGCTGTTGTGCGACCTGCCGACTCGCTGGAATTCCACCTATTCCATGTTGGCCAGGGTGTGTGAGCAGCACAGAGCATTGATGGAGTACCAGATTATGAATCCACGCGTGCCTCCAACTCAGCTCCCTCAGTTTGCCAACCACGAGTGGCCATGGATGGCAGACATATGCGATGTACTGCGTATCTTTGAGGAGTCCACCAAGAAGGTCAGCAGCGAGGACGCTATAGTGAGCGTAACCATCCCGCTCCTATGCGTCCTTAAAGAATCGCTCATCGCAATAAGGGAGAACGCATTGCACGCAGAGGAGACGGGGGTAGGAGGAGACGCAACGGAGCTACACAGTCAGACCACACTTTTGTCTGCTTCTCGGTGGCAGTTGCAGGAGGAGGAGGAGGATGAGGAGGAGGAGGACGACGTGGAGGTGGCTGTGGAAGAGGAGGAGGATGCTGGCGGCGAGGGTAGGCAGTCAGGCTGTGTGCGTCCCATTGGTTCAGCGCGGATGGGGCGGAGAGGAGGCGGAAGAGGAAGAGGAGGAAATGGCAAGTGATCCTTCTGGTGGGGGCAGTGACGTCATGCCTATTCAGAGTCTGGCACACATGGCTGACTTCATGCTGGGCTGCTTTTCCCGGGACACACGTGTTGTCCGGATAGTGGAGAACAAACTGTACTGGGTCTTCGCACTCCTGGACCCCCGGTATAAAGATAACGTCTCCTCTTTTATTCCGGTAGAGGAGAGGACGAATCGATTGCTGGAATACCAGAGGGAACTCGTGCAGAACATGATGGAGATTTTCCCACCCACCATCGCTGGCGGCAGAGAGGGTCTCCCAGAGTCCCACAACATCTATCAGGCCCACAGCCACCAGGGGAACACTCTCCAAGGTGTGGGACACGTTCATGGCACCCCCTCGTGCAACTTCCATCACTGCGGGGCCCGCTATCAGCAGGAGGGACAAGTATCGGCGGATGTTGCGGGAGTACCTGGCAGACCGTACCCCTGTCCTCCCCGATCCCTCGGCGTCCTACACTTACTGGGTCTCCAAGTTGGACACGTGGCTGGAACTGTCCCTGTACGCCTTGGAGGTGCTTGCCTGCCCTGCCGCCAGCGTGCTATCAGAAAAGGGTGTTCAGCGCAGCCGGGGCATTATAACCGATAAGCGCAGCCGCCTGTCAACGACAGTGCGGACAGGGCTGACGCTAATCAAAATGAAACAGCAAGTGGATTGACCCGGACTTTGCTTCTCCAACCGTGGAAAGCAGCCAAAAGTGAAGTGCCATCTGTATGAAGTCCATTTCCTCCTCCACCTCCTCCTCCTCCTCCTTAACGCCGTAGAATTGCTCCCGTAAATAAGAAAAATTTATATATTTATGGCGCTCAACCTCTTGGGCCTCCACAAAATGTTTAAGAGGTCTCACCTCTTGGGCCTCCATATAATTTTTAACAGGTCTCACCTCTTGGGCCTCCACATAATTTTTAAGAGTCTCACCTCTTGGGCCTGCCACAAAATGTTAAGAGGTCTCACCTCTTGGGCCTCCACATAATTTTTAAGAGGTCTCACTTCTTGGGCCTCCAGCAAAATGTTTAAGAGGTCTCACCTCTTGGGCCTCCACATAATTTTTTAACAGGTCTCACCTCTTGGGCCTCCACATAATTTTTAAGAGGTCTCACCTCTTGGGCCTGCACAAAATCTTTAAGAGGTCTCACCTCTTGGGCCTCCACATAATTTTTAAGAGGTCTCACCTCTTGGGCCTCCACAAAATGTTTTAAGAGGTCTCTCACCTCTTGGGCCTCCACATAATTTTTAAGAGGTCTCACCTCTTGGGCCTCCACATAATTTTTTAAGAGGTCTCACCTCTTGGGCCTCCACAAAATCTTTAAAGAGGTCTCACCTCTTGGGCCTCCACATAATTTTTTAAGAGGTCTCACCTCTTGGGCCTCCACAAAATCTTTAAGAGGTCTCACCTCTTGGGCCTCCACATAATTTTTAAGAGGTCTCACCTCTTGGGCCTCTCACCTCTTGGGCCTCCACAAAATCTTTAAGAGGTCTCACCTCTTGGGCCTCCACAAAATCTTTAAGAGGGTCTCACCTCTTGGG
>ONZH01015896.1:0-48937 GCA_900303285.1 Rhinella marina
TTAACTGACATGACTAAGAAAGGGACGGATGTCTCAGTGTGGTCTGATGCAGCGTTGCAAGCCTTCTCCAGCTGAGTTGTTTCTGTTTTGTTTTTTTTAACCCGTAAATGGCCATATTCTTTTGCATCCTGTCTTAAGAATGCTATTATTTTCCAGTATGACCAAAATAATAAAATCACCTGAACACTCAACCAGAACTCAGACTTCAGTGAAAAAGTCCGGGTTCGGGTCCAGGTACCGTAGTTGAGGCAGATGCCCCCAGTTGGAGACAAGGAATGCAGGCACAGGCAGTGTTCGCCACTGTATATGTGCAAAATATGTTAGAGATGATGCAAGGAGATGGTGAGCAGGGTTATGGTCTGATTGACACGGTGCAGCACGGGCATCATATCTGAGTGAGGAGGAGGCATGCTTGGGCTCTGCATGAGGGATCGCTTGGGCACTAGACGAAGGCATTCCTGGGCTCCTTCAAGAGAAAATAATGCTCCTCTGGATAGCTTACTAGCTGATTTGCATACCAAGCAAAGTGGCTTTTCTGTAGATAGAAAACAAGAATCCTAGAAAGAAAGTTACATCTGGAAATGAGGCACTATGTACTATTAGCCAATATTTTTACATGAATAGTGATGATCCAGGTGACAGATTTCCTTTAACAGTGACATCCATAGTACCCCGATAACAGTGACATCTATAAGCATCCACGGACATATGGATGCGGAACGTACAGGGCAAAATATATACGGCCGTGTGAATGCATCCTAACAGTAACAGCCACAGTTCTCCCATAACAGTAAGATCCACAAAACCCCTATAATGGTGACGTCTACAGCACTCCCATAACAGTGACATCCATAGAGCCCCCCAAAAAATTACATGTAGATAAATGACATGTACAGTGCCTCTATAACAGTGACGTGTACACTGAGCCCACATGACATCCACAGAGACGCATAACAGTGATAAGTACGGTGCCCTCATAAAAGTAACATCCACCATGCCCGTATAACCGTGACATCCACAGTGTCCTCATTACAGTGACATGTACATGACCCTATAACAGTGACATCTACAGTGCTCCCATAACAGTGACATCAACAGTTCCCCCTTAACAGTGACATCTGCAGTGCCCCCATAACAGTGACACCCACAGTGTCCCCATAACTGTGACATCCATAGTGCTCTCATAATAGTGACATCCACAGTGCCCCCATAACAGTCACATTCACAACGGCTTGGTACGTTTCTGGATTTGACCTCTGTTTTTTGTGTATCTCTGTCACTGGTCATTTGTTATACTATCTCCCTTTTACCCCTCCCTATTTGAGCCCTGCATATGCAAAGGAAAGGATCTGACGACCAGTTGTTGGCCACCATTTAGGCGGGTCATGCAAATAGGTTGGGGAAGTACTTAGACAGGAGTTCAGGGCTCACTGTTCTCTACTATGACACATTTTCCCTAAGGAGGAGTGAACAGTTCTACCATTTCATGATTCGGTCCAATTTTTGGAAAAAGTTTAGATTCACATACATTTTTGAGAGGGAGAGAGAGAGAAAGATGTTAGACATAATAATTTGCCCAGAAAACAAGAGGAGCATTGTCTAGCCTACAATAGTCAATATATATATAGAGAGAGATGAGTGAATCATGCAAAATTTTATTCGCCGAACATTTGCAGAACTTTTCCTAAGATTCGTATATTCCATGAATAGATTTGTTGAATTTGCGTACACAATATACGTGATTATATGGCTTTTAGCGAACATTCGTGCACTAATAACGAACGTTCAGGTAAAAAGGTACGCAACCTCTTTGAACACGTACGCATAAGCGTACAAAGTGCGTATGAATATGACAGGCTTTGCTGAAGAGGAATGGTGGAGCAGGAGGAATGCTCTGAGTCTGACCCCTGGCTACATATGGATACTGTATCAGCAGATGACAGCAGATCATCCGTCTGAGACTGAGATGACATTTTTCAATTCACTCTGTGACCCTGCAGCTGGTCTTTGTCCCTGTATCTCCCTGTCTCTCCCTATCTCTCCCTGTCTCTCTCTCCCTGCCTGATTAATTACTAGCCCTGAACAGACCCTGCACTTGCCCTGCAGTATCCCTGATATGCGTAATATGGATTCCCAGAGAAATTACACCCCAATTTTCAAAAAAGAGATCTCAGAGTCGCAGAACTTCACACACAGTGCTTCTGCTCGTCTCAGCTGTCACAGCAGAAGTGATGCGTCACTGACTTACCGAGCCAATCAGAGCAAGCCCTGCCCATTAGGTCAGGTGACCGCTTTCTTCCCGGGCTTTTGCACATGATAAACAAACTAACAGTAAAATTTTGCTAATTAATTGAATTTGTACGCAACAGTAACTTATACGTAGCAATAGAGGATAATTTATAGGACAAACTACGTAGCGAATGCGCACAAAGCCGAAGCGAATCACCTAATATTCGGATTCGCTTCGCAGCTAAAAATTTCCAAGATTCGATACGAATCAATGAATCGGCGAATAGATTCGCTCTTCTCTAATATATATATATATATATATATATATATATATATATATATATATGTCTTCATAATAGAAATATTACACTCCCAAAGGTCCCCCTTAAGTCCTTGCAACGAGACAAGCTATACTCTGATAAAGGGTTTTTGTCCTGAAAGAGCTAGCTGCATATATGAGGCTGGCTTGGCTCTTTTTCTAACTTTGTTATATAAGCAATGATACAACTTCTACGTATTCAACTAAGAGTATATTATCATTATGGCAAAACAGACAATACATTATGTGATTCTGTTTCACTTGTTTGGATCACCTTCAGATGAACAATAGAGACCTCCAAAGTAACATTCAACTGAAAGTGAGAGTGCTCTTTATCATTAGGGAGACCAAAAATATGCATGAAAACAACAAGCAAGTTGGGTGGGCACACTCTAATTTGGTACCGAGAGAAGAATATATTATGTAGATAGGGCACAAGATGGTAGGATACGTGGTATTAATTTACTAATATTAAGATGTGTTCGCCCTAGGTATTTGATCTTGATCTTCTGTCAATATGTCAGGATAGGTTGCATAATATATTTAAATGATTATAGAATTACTTTTGTGTTTAAGTTACTAGTTATACCTTTATTTTAAATGTTCAATAAAGAAAGATGGTTCACCATTCGAATTCCCAGAACAGTGGTGTTAAAATTATATCTTTAATAAATCTGGGCCCAAAAATACAAAATCAAAAATTAAAAAAATTAAAAATACAATAAAAGACGTGATAAAATTACCATATAAGTAGGTTATGGTGATAAAATGGACAGAAAAGTAAAAATAAGCAGCATAAAAAATGAACACAGCAATGCAGCAATATGAGTGCCCAAGCAAATACCAATTTCAATAAAATACCAATTTCAATAACTTTGTGGGTATTACATTTAGTTCTTAGAGAGATATTAACCCTTTCATTGGTGTGGTTTTCCCATCTTTTTAAGTCTATGTTTACTGTCTCTGGTTAAGACAATGAGGGGTTAATTATTGATGCAAGTAACTTACCCACATACAGACATTTTTAACCAGGCCAAGCATTCTCATTTTATATACTAACCTTTTATGTGGTACCTTGTCAAATGCTTTGGAGAAGTCCAGATATACGACATCCATTGATTCGCTGTGGTCCAGTCTAGAACTTACCTCCTCATAGAAACTGATTAAATTAGTTTGACATGACCGATCCCTCATGAAGCCATGCTGATATGGAGTTATTTGCTTATTTTCATTGAGGTACTCCAAGATAGCATCTCTTAGAAAACCCTCAAACAGTTTACCCACAACAGATGTTAAACTTGCCGGCCTATAGTTTCCAGGCTCTGTTTTTGGACCTTTTTTGAATATTGGCACCACATTTGCTATGCGCCAATCCTGTGGAACACTCCCTGTCAGTATAATGTAATAAACCAATATAATTAATGAATAAAGTAAACTCACCTACCTTCATCCAAGATCTTCCTGTAAATACTAGAAAAAGGAAAATAAAAAATAAACATACAGTAATTAAAATAAAAATGAAAACACTCAGACAATAATACCTAAAATATCATTTATTTATATTTCCTTTATTGAAAAAATAAAAAAAGAAGAAAAAAGGGAAACAACTTAAAGATAGATACCGTTAATCCATTGGAAACAACGGATAGGTGTCAAATTTGGCCATTAGAATATAGAACAATAAGTGCACGATAATGATAAACTAATACCACACTATGGAAGATTAGGAGACTTGGAAAACTATGAAATAAGTGTACATCATTAAATATTCAGAACACCATATCTAGAGAACTATGAAATAAATGGATAGCATTAAATACTCAGAACGACATATCCAGATAATGGGGATACCATTAGGGATAATCAAGACTAGTATACACACCCCTGCTTTGTAACCCATATAGGGAATTATAGACATACTCAAAAATTTCTATTTAGGTAATGTCATCTATACCTCAACACCACCACACCAAATGAATGTACTGTATATATACAGCATTTGTATGGTAGAGATACAATACTTTTAGGAGAGTGGAATTGACCACACTCTACTTGTTTTGTATATTTTATTCTATACTAGCAGAAAGACCCGGCTTCGCCTGGGTATATTTCATCTATTTATTTAATGTTTCTGTGTGTCATTGCAGAGAGAAAGTCAATGCAGCTGACAGAAATTGATTTTTACCTTCATTTTTTCAATCCCTATTGGCTGCGGATTGGGAGGGGGCGTGGTTTAATGGGACACGGGGGGGGGGGGTTAAGTCCTTCATTTCAGGGTGGCCTGAATTATAGGTTAATGCCATGGCAATTTGAGGAAACATAATGGGTAGCAGTGGAAGAAAACATTGCTTTGCGCGGGTATATTTAATCTATTTCATTTAATGTTTCTGTGTGTCGTTGCAGAGAGAAAGTCATCCTCCCTCCCATCCCTGCATCTGACAGATGTTGATTTTTACCTTCAATTGTTCAATCTCCATTGGCTGCGGAGTGGGAGGGGTCATGGCCTGACTGAGTCGGGGGCGTGACGTTGCAAGACCTGGGGCGGGGTTTTAAGTCCTTCTTTTGATGGTGGGCAGAATTACAGGTCGATGCCATGGTAATTTATGAGGACACGCCATGGGTAACAGTGGAAGAAAACATTGCTTTGCACGGGTATATTTAATCTGTTTCATTTAATGTTTCTGTATGTTGTTGCAGAAAGAAATCCAACTTCCCTCCCATCCCTGCAGCTGACAGAAGTTGATTTTTACCTTCATTTTTTCAATCCCCGTTGGCTGCGGAGTGGGAGGGGGGGTGGCCTAAGAGTCGGAGCGTGGTTTCCCGAGATCTTGGGCGGGGGTCAGAGTGGCATGAATTACAGGTCGATGACATGGTAATTTAAGGGGACCCGCAATGGGTAGCAGTGGAAAAAAACATCTTTTATTGGTACTGAATGGTCGTAGTCTAAAATTAGTCAATTTCATCTACGATTTTTGTGTGTCGTTGCAGAGAGAAATTCACCCTCCCACCCCTGCCCTCCCACCCCTGCAGCTGATTTTTTTCAATCCCCGTTGCCTGCGGAGTGGGAGGGGGCGTGGCCTGGCAGAGTTGGGGGTGTGGATTATCAAGATGCTTCGAACGGTTGTAGTGTGAAATTAGTCTATTTCATGTAAAATTTTGTGCGTCATTGCAGAGAGAAATTCACCCTCCCACCCCTGCAGCTGACAGAAGTTTATTTTTCCCTTCATTCTTTCAATCCCTGTTGGCTGCGGAGTGGGAGGGGCATGACCTGACAGAGTTGGGGGTGTGGCTTAGCAAAGCGCTTCGCATAGGTGATTTAATCTATTTCATTTAATGGTTCTGTGTGTCGTTGCAGAATGGCTGCAGAGTGGGAGGGGGCGTGGTCTGACAGAGTTGGAGGCGTGACTTAGCAAGACGATTCGAACAGTTGTAGTCTATAATTAGTCTATTTTATCTAAAATTTTTGTGTGTCGTTGCAGAGAGAAATTCACCCTCCCACCCCTGCAGCAAACAGAAGTTTATTTTTACCTTTATTTTTTCAATCCCCGTTGGCTGCGGAGTGGGAGGGGGCGTAACCTGACAGAGTCGGGGGCGTGGATTAGCAAGACGCTTCACATGGGTGTATTTAATCTATTTCATTTAATGTTTCTGTGTGTCGTTGCAGAAAGAAAGTCAACCTCCCACCCATCCCTGCAGCTGACAGAAGTTGATTTTTACCTTTATTTTTTCAATCCCTGTTGCATGCGGAGTGGGAGGGGGCGTGGCCTTACAGAGTCGGGGCGTGGCTTAGCAAAGCGCTTCGCATAGGTGCATTTAATCTATTTCATTTAATGTTTCTGTGTGTCGTTGCAGAGAGAAAGTCATCCTCCCTCCCATCCCTGCATCTGACAGATGTTGATTTTTACCTTCAATTGTTCAATCTCCATTGGCTGCGGAGTGGGAGGGGTCATGGCCTGACTGAGTCGGGGGCGTGACGTTGCAAGACCTGGGGCGGGGTTTTAAGTCCTTCTTTTGATGGTGGCCAGAATTACAGGTCGATGCCATGGTAATTTATGAGGACACGCCATGGGTAACAGTGGAAGAAAACATTGCTTTGCACGGGTATATTTAATCTATTTCATTTAATGTTTCTGTATGTTGTTGCAGAAAGAAATCCAACTTCCCTCCCACCCCTGCAGCTGACAGAAGTTGATTTTTACCTTCATTTTTTCAATCCCTGTTGGCTGCGGAGTGGGAGGGGCTGTGGCCTGACAGAGTCGGAGAGTGGTCTCCCGAGATCTGGGGCGGGGGTCAGAGTGGCATGAATTACAGGTCGATGACATGGTAATTTATGGGGACCCACAATGGGTAGCAGTGTAAAAAAACATCTTTTATTAGTACTGAATGGTCGTAGTCTAAAATTAGTCAATTTTATCTATGATTTTTGTGTGTCGTTGCAGAGAGAAATTCACCCTCCCACCCCTGCAGCTGATTTTTTTCAATCCCCGTTGCCTGCGGAGTGGGAGGGGGCGTGGCCTGGCAGAGTTGGGGGTGTGGATTATCAAGATGCTTCGAACGGTTGTAGTCTGAAATTAGTCTATTTCATCAAAAATTTTGTGTGTCATTGCAGCTGACAGAAGTTTATTTTTCCCTTCATTCTTTCAATCCCTGTTGGCTGCGGAGTGGGAGGGGGCATGACCTGACAAAGTTGGTGTGGCTTAGCAAAGCGCTTCGCATAGGTGATTTAATCTATTTCATTTAATGTTTCTGTGTGTCGTTGCAGAATGGCTGCGGAGTGAGAGGGGGCGTGGTCTGACAGAGTTGGGGGCGTGACTTAGCAAGACGATTCGAACAGTTGTAGTCTATAATTAGTCTATTTTATCTAAAATTTTTGTGTGTCGTTGCAGAGAGAAATTCACCCTCCCACCCCTGCAGCAAACAGAAGTTTATTTTTACCTTTATTTTTTCAATCCCCATTGGCTGCGGAGTGGGAGGGGGCATAACCTGACAGAGTCGGGGGCGTGGATTAGCAAAACGCTTCACATGGGTGTATTTAATCTATTTCATTTAATGTTTCTGTGTGTCGTTGCAGAAAGAAAGTCAACCTCCCACCCATCCCTGCAGCTGACAGAAGTTGATTTTTACCTTTATTTTTTCAATCCCTGTTGGCTGCGGAGTGGGAGGGGGCGTGGCCTTACAGAGTCAGGGTGTGGCTTAGCAAAGCGCTTCGCATAGGTGCATTTAATCTATTTCATTTAATGTTTCTGTGTGTCGTTGTAGAATGGCTGCGGAGTGAGAGGGGGCGTGGCCTGACAGAGACGGGGCGTGGCTTAGCAAAAGGCTTCGAACAGTTGTAGTCTATAATTAGTCTATTTCATCTAAAATTTTTGTGTGTCGTTGCAGAGAGAAATTCACCCTCCCACCCCTGCAGCAAACAGAAGTTTATTTTTACCTTAATTTTTCAATTCCCATTGGCTGCGGAGTGGGAGGGGGCGTGACCTGACAGAGTCGGTGGCGTGGATTAGCAAGACGCTTCGCATGGGTGTATTTAATCTATTTTATTTAATGTTTGTGTGTGTTGTTGCAGAAAGAAAGTCAACCTCCCACCCATCCCTGCAGCTGACAGAAGTTGATTTTTACCTTTATTTTTTCAATCTCTGTTGGCTGCGGAGTGAAAGGGGGTGTGGCCTGACATAGTTGGGGGTGTGGCTTAGTGAGACCTGGGGCAGGGGTTTTAAGTACTTCTTTTAGGGTGGCCTGAATTAAAGGTCAATACCATGCTTATTTATGAGCCCACACAATAGGCAGCAGTGGAGGAAAACATCTTTTATTACTACTGAACTGTAGTAATAGAAAAACACATAAGTTATATTTATGGTAACCGGAATACCTTTAACAGTGTCAGTAAATAGAAATGGATGAGATTCTCAGCTGCTGATAATTACCTGGTTGTTATGGAAACCTACCCTCCCTGTGTGTGCCTTTGCAGAGAATGACAGTTGGAGTTTAAAACCAAAGTTCCGAGTTGTTATGTTGGCTAATGGAGATCATATTTTGGGAATATCTCAGGAACGGTATGTCCTAGAGAGATGAGACCTGGTCTAAAACCTTCCCGGACACCTGATGTACCTGTGTGCCCAATTTGGTGAAAATCGGTCCAGTAGTTTGGTCGCGCATAGAGAACAGACAGACAGAAACTCATTTTTATATTATTAAGAGATATCATATTTCAGATGTATTGCATCCATATCATTTTACTTAGTCCATTGATTATATATTTGAGGATCACAATGTAACTTTACAAATAAGAAAAGAGAGGAATATCTTCTTCTCTATACCAGATCTTCCATCCAACCAGACAATGAAAAAAGCAGGATCCGCCTCCTAATTAACAAATCCTTTAAAAGTAGCAGAAAAAGAGCGGGTCTTTTAAGCCATTGAGAAAGGGGGCAGCTTCAGAACCCCGAAACTTGTCTGGTACATAAAGACCTTGCTACTGGGATCTCCTCAAACGTTGGACGTCCATAGAAGGAATATTCCCACATTTAATCATTACATCCTTCCCCTGGAACGCATTAAAAGATGGAACAAAACTAAAACAGCACGATCAACCACCACACAGACTGTATTGCAAGTGGGAGAAGCGCTGATTACTATGGACAGCACAAGCTCCCATTGAAAAAAACAGGTACCCACGTGGGACACCTCGTGGGACGCTGCTCGCACGCTGAAAAGCGCGCGCAACAAACATCCTTGTGCTGCCCGGCTGAAGAAAGTGGAGGGACAGCTTTCCTCACGACCAGATCTGTACATCCATCACGCCCAGAGGGGGTAACGTATTTAAAGAATAACATCTCAATTTGCTATATGCTAGCACAAACAGCAATAATTAACCCCTCTTTGTCTTAACCGGAGACAGTAAACATTGACTTAAAAAGAGGGAAAACCACACCAATTAAAGGGTTAATATCTCCCTAAGAATTAAATGTAATACCCACAAAGTTATTGAAATTGGTATTTTATTGAAATTGGTATTTGCTTGTGCACTCATATTACTGCATTGCTGTGTTCATTTTTTATGCTGCTTATTTTTTACTTTTCTGTCCATTTTATCACCATAACCTACTTATATGGTAATTTTATCACGATTTTGATTTTGTGTTTCTGGGCCCAGATTTAATAGAGATGTAATTTTAACACCACCGTTCTGGGAATTCGAATGGTGAACCATCTTTCTTTATTGAACATTTAAAATAAAGGTATAACTAGTAACTTAAACACAGGAGTAGAGATGTGCGAGCACTAAAATGGTCGAGTGCTCGTTATTCGAATCAAATTTTTCCCGATGCTCGGGTGCTCGTTTCGAATAACGAGCCCCATTAACGTCAATGGGAGACTCGAGCATTTTTTGCAGGGGACTAAAGCTCTGCACAGGGAAGGTTGCGTGAAAACCTGGAAACCTCAGAAAATGATGGAAACACCACGGAAATGGACAGGAAACAGCAGAGGCAGCATGCATGGATGCCTCTGAGGCTGCCTAATCGTACCATTACGCCAAATTCTAGGCAACAGCCTGGTGGTGACCCTCAAGACAATTGTGCTGACCCAGACCAAGATGGGCAAGGCACATGCCCATCACATGTTAGTAAAGCACCCAAGTAGGTGCAACAAAGGACCATCACCGCCTGCGGGTGACACCACTGACCATGCTGGCACTTCTGTCCTAGGATGCAGGCATAGGCGTCTCCCTCCCCGCACCCACCCAGTAGTCCACAGCGTACACAAAGTTCTCCCAGCACAGTGCCCAGCATTCCCCATCCCAGACGTGCAAACACGCACCCACCACACACCCACCCTGTCCACGGCAGACACAAAGACCTCTAAGCACAGTGCCCAGCTTTCCTAATTCCAGACGGGCTAAGACGCACACTGCACCCACCTATTAGTCTCCACACGTGGGTGGGTGGGTGCAGAGCCTTTTAGTGCCCCTCAAGACAATGTTTGTGTGCCAGGGCCTGGTAGAAACCCTCCTTTAAGTTGTGGGGGAGAGGCCACCGGTGACCCTCAAGACAATTTTGACAGTGTAGTGGCGAGCCTCCAAAAAATCGTGGGTGAGAGCCTGGAGATGACCCTCAGAAACAAATGGTTTAAAAAGCATGGTGGTACACCCCTGAATGACAGTCTGTGACTGAGATTGCAGGTGAACCCACTAAAATTGTAGTCTAGCACACCTTGGTGGTGAACCCCTAAATTACAAAGTTTGACTGAGATTGCAGTTTACAGCATGGGGGTGAACCCCAGGATGACTTGTTAAGACTGAGATTGCAGTTTACAGCATGGCGGTGAACCCCAGAGTGGATTGGTTAGACTAAGATAACAGCTGAACCACCCAAAAATTTTGCCTGACACAGTATGGCGGTGACTACAGTCCAGTGAACGATTCTGTGGTGTGCGGTACAATAGCCGCAGTCTAGAAAATACATTTTTTTCTCTCAGATACATATACTACAGTCCATTGAACAATTGTGTGGTGTGCGGTACATTAGCCGCAGTCTAGAGAATATGTGTTTTCTCTCAGATCCATTTAATACAGTCCAGTGAAAAATTGTGTGGTGTGCGGTACACTAGCCGCAGTCTAGAGAATACGTTTTTTCTCTCAGATCCATTTAATACAGTCCAGTGAAAAATTCTGTGTTGTGCGGTACACTAGCAGCAGTCTAGAGAATACGTTTTTTCTCTCAGATACATTTAATACAGTCCAGTGAAAAATTGTGTGGTGTGCGGTACAAAGAATACGTGTTTTGGCCTCAGATAGTAATTCTACAGTCTACTGAATACGGTTTTTGCCACAGATATTAATTCTACAGTTTAGTGAATATACAAAATGGTTAACCCCAGGGTTAAGGGTCGAGGACGAGGACGTGGGCGTCCAAGTGATGTAGAAGGCAGAGGCAGTGGTCCTGGGCAGGGTGACACAGTACCTGTTGATGAGGGAGCATTGGAACGTCGCAGAGGTTCACTCCCTAGCTTCAATGTGTCCAGTAATTTATCCACCACCCAGTCTTCCATGCAGTCCACCCATGCTAGCCAAGGGAGTAGACCTCTGGCTCCTCCAGCTCAACCTCCTTCCCCCCATTGAAAATATGGATTCAGATCTGGCATACTCCCAGGAACTCTTTTCAGGACCATTCCCAGAGTCACAAACCACTGCTCAGCAGCAACCTGAGCAGTTGCTCTGTCCCGATGCCCAAAATTTTGAACTTTCGCAGTCTGTGGGTGATGAGAGTGTGGACTAGTGCAAGTAGTGTGTCAAGAGGTGTTAGATGATGATGATGATGATGATGAGACATGGTTGTCAGACAGTGACGTTGTTGTCAGGGCAGTAAGTCGGAGGGGGGAGCAGAGTGAGGAATCGGAGGAAAAGCTAGTGGATGATGAGGTGACTGACCCGAGCTGGGTTGGTAAGCGTAGTCAAGACAGTGCTTCTGAGGGGGAGGCAAGTGCAGCACCAGAACAGGTTGGAAGAGGCAGTGGGGTGGCCAGAGGGAGAAGCAGGGCCAGAGCAAGTAGATCAGCAACTGTTTCACGGAGTGAAGCTCCCATGCCGAGGCCTAGATGTTCGCAAGTCTGGAGGTTCTTTAAAGAAAGTGAGGATGACCGACGGACTGTGGTGTGCAACCTGTGCCACACCAGGATCAGCAGGGGAGCCACCACTACTAGCCTAACCACTACCAGCATGTGCAGACATATGAGTGCTAAACACCCGACTCAGTGGAACCAAGGCCGTTCACCTCCTGCAGGTCACACCACTGCTGCTTCCTCTGTGTCACATGCTGGCTCTGCGAGTCAACCCCCCGCCCAGGACCCAGACACGAGCGCCTCCCACCCTACAACCATCCCTTCACCTCCACAATCCTCCACACCCTCCACCAATGTGTCCCAGCACAGCATTTAGCTGTCTTTACATCAGACATTTGAGCGCAAGCGCAAATACAATTCTACCCACCCACATGCACAAGCCCTAAACATCTACATCTCCAAACTGCTGAGCCTGGAGATGCTGCCCTATAGGCTGGTAGAGACTGAGGCTTTCCGCAACCTGATGGCGGTGGCTGTCCCTCGGTACTTGGTCCCCAGCCTCCACTATTTTTCCCGATGTGCCGTCCCAGCCCTACACCAGCACGTGTCAGAGAACATCATCCATGCCCTGACCAACGTGGTTACTGAGAAGGTCCACCTAACCACAGACACGTGGACAAGTGCTGGCAGGCAGGGACACTATATCTCCCTGACGGCACATTGGGTTAACTTGGTGGAGGCTGGGACCGAGTCTAACCCTGGGGCCGCTCATGTGCTGCCCACACTGAGGATTGCGGGGCCTACCTCGGTCACGGTTTCTCAGACTTATTATGCCTCTTCCTACCCTCAATTACCATCCGTGAGCACAGCGCCTTCAGTCGGTAGCTCTAGGCGCAGCAGCAGTGCCGTGGGTAAGCGCCAACAGGCGGTGCTGAAGCTGCTGAGCTTAGATGACAAGAGGCACATCACCCAAGAGCTGTTACAGGGCATCACGGCACAGACCGATCTTTGGCTGGCGCCGCTGAACCTCAAACCAGGCATGGTTGTGTGTGAGAATGGGCGTAACCTGGTGGCGGCTCTGCAACTCGGCAGACTAACACATGTGCCATGCCTGGCCCACGTGTTCAATCTTGTGATTCAGCGGTTCCTCAAGACCTTCCCCAATTTGTCTGATTTGCTCACCAAGGTGCAACACATCTGTGCGCATTTCCACAGATGCTGCCACTCTCAGAGCAGTGCAACGGCGCTTACAACTGCCAGCTCACCGACTGTTGTGCGACGTGCCCACGCGATGGAATTCCACATTACATGTGTTAGCCAGGCTTTACCAGCACCGCAGAGCGATTGTAGACTGCCAGATGACAACTTCCAAGAGAACTGGTAGTCAGGTTAGTCAGCTTCCTCAAGTCTACAATGAGGATTGGACGTGGATGTCTGATATCTGTCAGGTGTTAAGCGACTTTGAGGAGTCAACACAGATGGTCAGCGGCGATGCCGCCATTATCAGCATCACCATCCCGCTGCTTTCTCTGCTGAAAAACTCACTGCTCAGCATGAAGCCAGAGGCTTTGCGCTTGTCACAGGAGATGGGGGAAGAAGATACGTTGCTTGATAGCCAGACCACCCTCAGGTCTGTTTCTCAGCGCATATTGGAGGAGGGGGAGGAGGAGGAGGAGGAAGAGGAGGAGACTGTTGGCGAGACTGAAGAGGGTACCAATGCCCATTCCTTCTTATCTGTTGAGCGTGTATGGGCTGAAGAGTAGGAGTTGGAGGAGGAGTAAATGGAGAGTCAGCCTATTGAGGAGAGGGAATTCTTGCGTGTTGGGACTCTGGCGCACATGGCTGACTTCATGTTAGGCTGCCTTTCCCGTGACCCTCGCGTTAGAAACATTTTTGCCAACACCGATTACTGGGTGTTAACCCTCCTGGACCCCCAGTACAAGCAGAACTTTTCCACTCTCATTCCTGTAGAGGAAAGGAGTATGAGAGTGAATCAATATCAACAGGCCCTGGTGCACAAGCTGAAACTATCCTTCCCATGTGGTTCACCTGCTACCTCAGTCTAACTTGGTTACTCTGGGTTCACCGCCATGCTGTGTCAGTGTAAATTTATATGTGGTTTACCTGCTACCTCAGTCTAACTTGGTTACTCTGGGTTCGCCGCCATGCTGTGTTAGGGTAAATTTTTATGTGGTTCACCTGCTACCTCAGTCTAATTTGGTCACTCTGTTGTCACCGCTATGCTGTGTCAGGGTAAATTTTTATGTGGTTCACCTGCTACCTCAGTCTAACTTGGTCACTTGGTGGTGTCACCGCCATGCTGTGTCAGGGTAAATTTTTGGGTGGCTCATCTGCTATCTCATCTAACTTGGTCACTTGGTGGTGTTACCTCCATGCTGTGTCAGGCTACATGTTTGGGTGGCTCACTTGCTACCTCATCTAACTTGGTCACTTGGTGGTGTCACCGCAATGCTGTGTCAGGCTAAATTTTCGGGTGGCTCACCTGCTACCTCATCTAACTTGGTCACTTGTTGGTGTCACCGCCATGCTGTGTCAGGCTACATGTTTGGGTGGCTCACCTGCTACCTCATCTAACTTGGTCACTTGGTGGTGTCACTGCCATGCTGTGTCAGGCTAGGAAAATATATGCAAAGTATCTAGTCTAACATCTGCTGGCATCAGATAGGTTTAGGAAAGCTAATTGAATATCTTTCCTAGAAACCCATAGGGACATTGCCAGGCCAACAATACTGGGCACACATACTCGCCATACTACGGGCTCTCCATAATGAGAAAGAGTACCCCTTAGACAGCATATATATTATTGATAAATGCACATTTGGGTACTAGGTTTTTCTCTTGCAAATTTATTTGATCCTCAACCAATTTTTTTTAAATTAAGCAAACTTCAAATGAACCAAATCTGTCAAGATTTGCCCATCTCTAATTTTCTCAGTTTGAAATGTAATTAAGAAATGGCAGTTTACAGAAACAGTAGAGGTCAATAAACGTCTGGAAGACCAAAAGAAAATTAAGAGAATGCGGCTCATAGGATTGCTAGAAAGGCAAATCAGAACTCCAGCTTGACTGCAAAAGAGCTTCAGAAAGATCTGGCAGACCCTGAAGTAGTGGTGCATTGTTCTACTGTTCATTAACACCTGCATAATGGCCTTCATGGAAGAGTCATCAGTGGAAAAACTCTCCTGCGTCCTCGACACAAAATCCAGCGTAAGAAGTTTGCAAAAGAAGAGACTGATGCATTTTGAAAACAAGTCCTGTAGACAAATGAGGCTAAGATAGAACTCTTTGGCCACAATGAGCAAAGGTATGTTTGTAGGGGAAAAAATTCACAGATTTTCATGAAAATGACACCTTTCCAACCATTAAGCATGGGGTGGATCAATCATGCTTTGGGGTTGAGTTCCAGCCAATGGCACGGGGAACATTTCAGAGGGAGAGGGAAGAATGGATTCATGCAAATTCTGGAAGCAAACATAACACCAACTGTAAAAAGGCTGAAGTTAAAAGTAGGATGGCTTCTACAAAGGGATAATGATCCTAAAACTACCTCAAAATCTACAATAGACTTTGTCAAAAGGCGCAAGCTGAAGGTTTTACCATGGCCCTGATCTGAACATGCAGTGACTGGGTTTGGGGTGGCTCCAATGCTAGGCTGGGTCCCCCTGGACACCGTCAAGGTGTTACCAAGTGTTGCTGCTCTCCGGAAGGAATGGTAAGGCGTGGTGCACCCCAATGGGAAATAAGTCCAGAGAGTCAGGGTCTGCAGTAAACCAGTGTGCTTTTTTTACTGGAGGAATTCAGGTACAAAACAATATATGCAAGGCATAGGACTGGCTTCTCCATTCTTCTCCCTGGCAAAAGAAAGGTTTGATGCTGAGGAAAGGCCTGAGTTAGCTGTCCCTCTCTCTCCAGAAGGCTGGCACCCTGGTCAAAGGCTGGCGACCTGTGGCAGAGTATCCCCATCTCAGCATATTCTTCTGGACACTCAGAAGTCTGTGAGAGTCCCCTCTTCTGAACACTGTTCCCTAACAGCAGAACACCAGGGGCTCTGACTGCTCTCCTTATATACTGTTTCTAGCTGAACTAGAACCTTCTAGTAGGAGGGGTGGAGTGGATAAACTCAGCACATACAGATGTAAAGTGACTCCCTCCTGTAACATTAGAGCTTACATTAGAGCTTCAGTGATACTGAATGGCAATGACTAAGGATGAGCGAATTTCTTCAAAATTCGATTCGGCTGATTCGCCAAATTTTTCATAAAAAATTTGCTTCGTGACGAATTACTTCGCCACAAAGCGAATTTTTTTGTAAGTAGTGGGTGCAATGACAGGGAGCTGCCAAAGCGCCGCTCCCGTCATTGTACCCCTCAGATGACACTATTTCAGGGTAAATCAATTCGCCGACACGAAGCACAAGGAAATTCGGCTTCTAGGCGAATCGAATTTATCCTGAAATTTGGATCGAATTCCACTTCGTGGGATTCGATTCTCTCATCTCTAGCAATCAGTTTTTCCAGCCAAATACACATTTTCAGACATAACAACGGAGTTAAACCAGGAGTTCGAAAGGTTATACTGTCTGGTTTTGATGATAAACAAGTCTGTTTTTTCCCTCCAAAACATGCTCTTCTTTAAATCCTGTGGTAGCTGTGGGTAATTACCAGCTTCTCATTCAAAGTCCCAAATGTCTCATTATTCATTAATCCTTTCCATAGAGCCTCACAAATACCGTGCAAATTAACAGGATATATATCACAACATACATATGAAATGCCGTTAAACAGTATTAAACAGTGCAAGTTAACCCTTTCAAGTGAAATAAAGTAAGACATTTTTAACTTTCCATAGGGCACACAAAGGCAAATGTCCACACATGTCCAGACTTCAAAGTACCCCTGCTCCAGCCTCCAGGGCACTACAAACATCATTGAAAATCTGTGGCTAGACCTCAAAAGATCAATCCATACATGATGGCCCAGGGATCTTACAGAACTGGAACACTTTTGCAACATGAATTGAAACATGTTGCTTGGCTGGCTACAAAAAGCATTTACATGCTGTGGTACTTGCCAAAGGGGATGCTACTCAATAATAACCATGCATGGTGCCCAAAGTTTTGCTTCGGACATGTCCGGAATAAGGTCCACCTTATCCTTAGTTATTATAATGTTTGCAGTGATATTATGTGTTTTATGGTTATATGTCGTAGTGTAACATATTCCTATGTGATTTATCTATATATACGGGGTGTATTTATGTATTTTTATCTTCTGTATTATAAAGCCAGCAGCCATGTTGGGGAGAATTGATCGATGAATGGATATAAGACTGCATAGAGAGTCGAGTGGTCTGCCTAGTTCCTGGGAAACAGCCAAACTTCTCCCTGGGAGGTAGTTAGCACCAAGGTGCTAAAGAGGATTGGCCCATTTGTGGGTCACACTTCAGGAAGAGGACTGCAGACGCCCGGGCTCTTTAAGTCAGCAGGAGGGAAATCCTAACCAGAGAATGAACAATAATTTTAGTGCTTCATAACTTGTTTAGGAGGGGACGGGTGTCTCCAGGATCCAGCTCATCCCCTCTGGTATGATGGGGGCTTTGCATGGACACCAGACATGGCGTATCAACTCGCCTTCATCTTCCAAAAAAGAAGGATCTCACCTTCCGAGTGTTCTGGATGTGTATTGTTTGATATTCTAGGACTCGGAGCGATGAGATATGAATTATGAAGAAGTGTTGGGTCCTGTATCTTAACCAGGGCAACTGGAAAAATATCTTTTGGCTATTTTCACACGTGTCCTCTAGATGGCCAGGGGAATGCTGCATGTGTAATGAAGTTCAGCCCAGAGGAGCTGAGTAATAGGTGTGGGGGAGAGTGTCTCTCAAGCCTGCCCCTTGGGGAAAGACATAAAAATGTAATCCCTGCAATATTTAAGTGTCACAAAGTGGGAAATCCAATCAAATTGGTTTGTGTACCATTACTCTTCCTAAATCTCCTGGGATTAAGGACTTTTATAAAGAAATGTCTAAGTATCAGAACTTTCTATGTTTTCTCCTTTTTATTTTACAATTATTTGCCATTTATGTATGTCTCTTGTTAAAGGGATTGTCCGGGTTCTGAGCTGAACCCGGACATACCCATTATTTCACCCAGGCAGCATGCCTGACAAGAGCATCGGAGCATTTTATGCTCTAATGCTCTCCTTTGCCCTGTGCTAAATCGCGCAGGGAAAAGGCATTTAGCCCAGTTCCGGTGACGAACTGGGCTCTGCCAGGCGAAGGCTTCCACCCAGCAGTGAGCCAGGTGACGTCACTGGCACTGATAGGCGGGCTTTAGCGCTGCCCTAGCCAGTAAAATGGCTAGTGCAGCTCTAAAGCCGGCCCATCAGAGCCGGTGATGTCACCGAACACACTGGCAGGCGGAGTTTTGTTGTAAACAAAAGAGCCCTTGCCCTGCGCAATCCAGCGCAGGGCAAGGGATCGCATCGGAGCATGAAATGCTCCGATGTTGTTGTCAGGTAGGCTGCCTGGGTGAAATTAAGGGTATGTCCGGGTTCAGCTCTGAACCTGGACAATCCCTTTAATCATTTTGTGTAACCAAGTGCTGTCCAATTTCCATAAATTAAACCTAAAAGTTTGATGGTTTGTCTTGTAACCTTAAGAACCTGTTAGCTCCACGAAGAGTGTGCATGTTGTTTTTCCATGACGCTTACTACTGTTTGTGTGTCTGCATGCGAGTGGAACACTCAGGGGTGTCCTGTAAACCTTATAACGGACAGGTGGTGGAAGAAAAAGTTCAGTGTTATTGCATGGGTGTGCTTACAGGCTTCAGGTAATGATTTATGCCTGAGTTACGGCAGGCGCAGGGCGTAACAGCGTGTGAGGACGTGAAGTGAATCGGCCTGAAGGGCTTGGGCAACCCTTGTCACGTGATGCGGTGGGCTGGTCTGGTCCCCGGTATGTGACAGGGCCCTTTTAGTTTTTTTGATATTTTGAAAATATAAGAGATGAAAATTAAAATTTTTGTTTGTTTAAATACAAAGGGAATGTGTCATCTTTAATTGTATGCCTTTTGTGTATCATTTCATCCTCAATTTGTTTAAATATTCACAAGAACAGCCCCCTCCTCCTCCTCCTCCTCCTCATCTTGTTTTCTCTAGGGGACAAGCATCAGAACAAATAAGATGGTGGCTCTGCTGGTAGCACAGAGAAAGTCCATCAGCTGGGATGGGATATATCAGCGGTTCAGTGCAGCTGGCTAAACAGCTCTCTCAGCCTTCCTAACCAGACTAGCTGTATATTATGATCTTACATGCAACTGATAAGATATCAGCTGTGTGCGTATTGGAGCAAAGTGTGGTAATGTAACAGACTGCAGCTACTAATTAGCCACATCCTAATCTTAAACCTAATTTAATCAGTTTCTATGAGGAGGTAAGTTCTAGACTGGTCCGCAGAGAATCAATGGATGTCGTATATCTGGACTTCTCCAAAGCATTTGACACTGTACCACATAAAAGGTTAGTATATAAAATGACAATGCTTGGCCTGGGAGAAAATGTCTGTATGTGGGTAAGTAACTGGCTCAGTGATAGAAAACAAAGGGTGGTTATTAACGGCACATACTCAGATTGGGTCACTGTCACTAGTGGGGTACCACAGGGGTCAGTATTGGGCCCTATTCTCTTCAATATATTTATTAATGATCTTGTAGAAGGCTTGCACAGTAAAATATCAATTTTTGCAGATGACACTAAACTGTGTAAAGTAATTAACACAGAAGAGGACAGTACACCGCTACAGATGGATCTGGATAGTCACCAGTACATACTAAATGGTAAAACACTGGGTAGCACTGACTTGGAAAAGGACCTAGGAATTTTATTGAACAACAAACAAAGCTGTGGAAACCAGTGTCATACAGCTGCTGCCAAGGCCAATAAGATAATGGGTTGCATCAAAAGAGGCATAGATGCCCGTGATGAGAACATAGTCCTGCCACTCTACAAATCACTAGTCAGACCACACATGGAGTATTGAGTACAGTTCTGGGCTCCTGTGAACAAGGCAGACATAGCAGAGCTGGAGAGGGTTCAGAGGAGGGCAACTGAAGTCATAACTGGAATGGGTGGACTACAGTACCCAGAAAGATTATCAAAATTAGGCTTATTCACTTTAGAAAAAAGACGACTGAGGGGAGATCTAATAACAATGTATAAATATATCAGGGGTCAGTACAGAGATCTCTCCCATGATCTTTTTATCCCAAGGACTGTGACCGTGACGAGGGGACATCCTCTGCGCCTGGAGGAAAGAAGGTTTGTCCACAAACATAGAAGAGGATTCTTTACGGTAAGAGCAGTAAAACTATGGAACTCTCTGCCTGAGGAGGTGGTGATGGTAAGTTCACTAAAAGAGTTTAAAAGAGGTCTATATGTATCTCTGGAGGGTAATAATATTACAGGTTATAGTTACTAGAGATGGGTTGTTGATCCAGGGAGTAATTCTGATTGCCTGATTGGGGTCGGGAAGGAATTTTTTCCCCTAAAGCGAGGAAAATTGGCTTCTATCTCACAGGTTTTTTTTGCCTTCCTCTGGATCAACTTGCAGGATAACAGGCCGAACTGGATGGACAGATGTCTTTTTTCGGCCTTATAAACTATGTTACTATGTTATCCCCCACCAATCTGTCCTCCTCTCAATTCTCCTCTCCATACTTTCACTTCTCTCCATTACCACACATAGCGGGTTCTGTGCTGGTAGAGGAGCCGCCATTTCATTTCTCCTGACCCTTGTTCCCTAGAAAAAAAACAAGACATTATAAATAATGAAAGCTATTTGGGAAAGTGTTTATAATTAAATAATATTTATGCATTTTCTGTAATTGTATGTTCTCAATTCCTGGAGAACTCCTTTAAATAGTGGCAATATAATCTGCATTGCTGTACAGAGATCGCCTTAACTTACATCAGTGCCAGTCATCATAGTCTTAATTCCAGGTTAACATATCGGAATATGATAGATCAATCAAATAGATAAGCTTACTATTATTAGGTCAATCAGCAATCAGCTATATTTACAAATTGCAGCACTAGAACGGTATATTTATACATTGCTGTGCCACCCAACTGCTGGAATATGAGCAGTACTGCAGTAACCATGCAGAGTTATTATTATTGTATGGAGCTGTATAGTTCTAGTGCCCGGTTCCTGCTCCACAAATAGTAATAAAACAGTTGATCAGCATGAGTGCAGGGAGTCTGACCCCCTCTAATCTTATATTTATGACCTATCCAAAGGATAAGGTCATGAGTAAGTAAATCCTGGCAAGCTCCTCTAACTCGGAGTCTGTGAGTAATGAACCAGATGGATTAAAAAAAGGCATTCTAACTTTCCTTTGTCAACTAGATCTTGCGAATGTAGAACACTTGCCAGGTCCAGCCTTTATTTTTTTTCTTTCCTTAAAATAAAAATCTCTAGATAAGATGTTGGATCTCCATAGAATATAATTAACTACAGCCCTGCATTTGTGAGCCTTTCTTTTGGTTGACAGTAACGGCTCATTAAAATAAAGAGCAATAGCAACACATGCCTTCTTCACATTATTGCAAAGCAAAGGTTTAGTGGCAGTGAACATGTCATTACTGTCTTGATGGAACGTGGCAAAAACCTAATAATTATCCTCTGCTATCTGCTTGTTTTAAACACAACAGAAAGGGAAACATGAGAGGGATCTGTAGTCACATGTTCTGTTCAGAGCCAAGGGAAGGAGGGACATAAGGAGAAAAGATATGGAATTGCAAAACAAAGAACAAAAAAAAGAACATAATGGAAAGTAAAGAAAGCGAGTGACCTACTTACATCACACCTAACAGTGTCCATATTAGGTGTCAGAATCAGATATCAAATTCACATACACAGTACGTAAGGTAGCAGGGTCACATACTAGAAAGGAGCATCAAGGTCAAATATGACAGATATCTGGGTCACATATCATGGAACCAGATATGAAAGTCATGTAGATAAGAGGTATCTGGGTCTCATGGACTATACAACAAAACAATTCACCAAAAGAAAAAGGCACCATGTATATAAATTAAGGATGAAGGAATTGATTCATAACAAACTGGATTCATTATGAATTTCACAAAAATGAATCCTCCATCAACAAATCCAAAGCTTTTGCAAATAGTTTTGTTCGAATTACATAAAACGGTGTGCAGGGAGAGAAAAGAAGGTTGCTCATATGACACTTAGAGGAAGTGGCAGGGTAGGGGAAGGCTTGCACTGACTGGCTCAAAGGCTGACAGTCAGCCTAGATAATCCAATCAGAGGGCAAGAACAAGCAGAACATCATTCTTCTGTGTATTTGTGACCTGGTAGGTCTGCCACTGCAGACTGAAACTTTGAGCTGGGGACAGTATAAGAAGATTTTAGGGAGAAAGTATGTGATAGGGATAGACAGTGTAAGAAGATTATAGGGATAGAAAAGGCAACAGGGAGGGACAGTATAAGAAGAATATAGGGAGAGAATATTTGGGAATTTGGGTTATATTAAGGGGGGTAATCATGAGAACTCGCCACTGTCATGTGTATTTGCTGGCAGGCTACTGTCAGCTCAGCTTCTAGCAACTAGTTCTACATTACAGAATCCTGTTAAAACAGTCTTACTACAAAACAATTTCACACATTTAGAGAATGTTTTATTCTGTGAAAAAAACAGCATTCAAGAATTCTACTGCGTTTCACATCCGTAAAGTAAATTGCAACTGTGTTAGTGAAAGCATTCCAGTGTGTAGTTGAGTAGATGCTTATCTTCATTGCCCAAAAATTGCATTGCCTCACCCTAGTGTTAGTAACGGGCCAGTTACTTATCAGAGTTAGAGATGAGCGAATCCTTCAAAATTCGCTTCGCCGAATGTTCGTCAAATTTTTTAAAAGATTCGTTCTAAATACAAAGCTATTCGGTCGAAGCTGCGTACAAATCATTTGTTATTCTGTTGTGTCCTGGGAACATTTGCGCACTAATAACGAACATACAATTGTTAAAGGTACGCTACTTATGTGAACACGTACGCATGAGAGTACAAATTGCGTACGAATCATCACCGTACTATTGTCTAGCGATTGCGTAATACGCAGGCACGCACGACGCTAGGCCGTGGCGTGCACTCCTCAGAGGCAGAGCGAATTTTGCAAAATGGCATACAGGCGATCCTCAGCATTTAGTTCTGGAGAGCTTAAATACATGATCTGGCTGATGGACCAGCAGGATTACAATGGCACACACTGACACCCGAACCAGCCTAAAAAGGAGATAGTGCAGCAGGTGATCTGAGGCTTGCGCCATCGTTTCCACACTGTGCAGATCCCGGGCCAGATCCAGCGGAAATGGTCCGATTTAAGGTTTAAGTGCCCAGAGCGGCTTACTGAGATCCGTGCAGAGATACGGCAGGGTGAGTAACAAAATATTTGAAAAGTAAAAACATGTTAAAAAATTAGTGTACTGCATTGTATATATACCAGTGCCAATAATGAAAACCGTATAGAAGGACAACATGGGCATGTGTAGTGTGCTGCAGCAATTTTCTTTCATGCTAGGCCACTCCTCTAACTCCACCCAAACAAGTGAAGGTATTCTCAGATAAGTACTCCTTCCCAGTAATTTACCTTAGGCTACTTTCACATATGTGGTGGTGATCCTGCAGGTTGTTTTGCAGTATTTGTGCTGCCAATTCCCGGGGTTCTTGCCGGATAGTGGCAGGAACAGCGATGTCCTCCATTATTGTTAATGGGGCTGGCCGTTTTCCTGTTTGTGTCAGGCAAATGCGCTAGTGTGAAAGAAAGTACCCTTAGATATATGCCCCTTCATAGTTAGCGCTTCCTCCTTCTACACACAGACTCATTGACGTGCTCATGCTGTGTCAGGGAGGTCTGGGGTCAGGGAGAATGGAGAACCCTATCTCACCCGCAACCCCTGTCCCTACCTACTTGCCACACCCAAGGCTAAGGTCCAAGGGGGACAACTGGGCGACAATCCCTGAGCTGCTAGGGAAACTGGAATGGCAACACAAGGCTAACACCCCAAACTAAGTCAGACAGTCAGCAGTCAAGCACGAGATAACTAGTACAAGCAAATACAGAGCGCAGTAAATACGAGCCGAGGTCAGGAACACTGAAGAGGCAACGAAGTACAGAGTCAGATCCGGAGGCGAAGTCAGTATACAAATGCAGGGTCGGATGATCAGGTAGCAGACACTGGAGATACACAGGTGCTGGCAGAAAGACCAAGTAGAACTGGCAATGAGAGGCAGTAAGCCAGGAAGTTTTATACAGACAGGACTCCCACCCCCAGAGCCTGATAGGGGTTGGAAGCCTGTCAATCAAGGACCACACCCGAGGAGGACCAGAGCAAACAGCATAACTGACTTAACCCTGTGAGTGCTCAGAGTACAAGGCAAGTAATCAAGGACGCGAGACAAGTAGCAACCTGCCACGTCCCTAGCAATGACTGGCGGTTTGGAGCGTCTGAACGGTAACAGCAGCAGCACAGCGACCTGCTCATCTGCTGACCCTGACAGTACCCCTCCTTCCAAGAGGGGCCACCGGACCCTTACAACTAGGAGCTGGTCTGGATGGAAAAGACTTATGAAACCGGTTGACCAAGCGAGGAGCATGCACCCGATGGGCAGGCACCCATGTTCTCTCCTCTGGCCCGAAACCCTTCCAATCCACCAAGTATTGCAATGACCCCCTCACTCGCCTAGAATCAAGAATCTTATTAACTACATATTCCACTTCTCCTTGTACCACACAAGGCGAGGGAGGGTCTTTAGAAGGAATAACCGCAGTAGTAAACCTTTTCAACAACTTTTTATGAAACACATTGTGAACCTTTAGGGAATCGGGCAATGACAGCCTATAAGATACAGGATTGATTACATGAGTTATCATGGTTAGAAGGTCCAATAAAACGTGGTGCTAGTTTCATGGAAGGCACCTTCAATCTCAGATTTTTTGTAGACAACCAAACCTTATCACCTGGTACATAGGGAAGAGACAGAATTTTTCTGCGATTAGCAGCGTGGACCATGGAATTCTGGGAAACCTGAAGATTCTTTTGAATCTGGTCCCACACTGTGCACAGTGACTGGTGAGTAGAATTAACCTGTGGATTAACAGAGGAACCAGAGACAGAGAGGCAAAAACAAGGATTAAACCCAAAATTACAAAAAAAAGGCGAACATTTAATAGAGGAATTAACATGGTTGTTAATCGAGAATTCAGCCAGAGACAAAAATTCAGACCACCGATGTTGCTGATCTGAGACAAACAGACGGAGATATTGAACCAACTCTTGATTTAACCTTTCTGTCTGACCATTAGTCTCAGGGTGGAAACCAGAAGAAAATGACAATGAGACCTGTAACCTAGCACAAAATTCTCACCAGAATCTAGCAATAAACTGAGCCCCACGATCAGATACGATATTTTCAGGAATCCCATGAAGACGGACTATATGATCAATGAAGAGAGTGGACAGAGTCTTGGCATTAGGTAATTTTTTCAGAGGAACGAAATGAGCCATTTTAGAAAACCTGTCCACTACTACCCATACTACCGTGTTACCCATGGAAACTGGCAGATCGGTTATGAAATCCATGGAAATATGAGTCCATGGTTTGCTGGGTATAGGTAGAGGACATAATGGGCCCTCAGGTAGTACTCTAGGACATTTCCCCCGGGCACAGACATGACAGGCAGACACAAATGATGACACATCTTTAGCCCATCGGGGCCACCAATAATTTCGAGACAATAACTCTTTAGTGCCTCTGATGCCGGGATGACTGGCCAGGGATGTACTGTGGGCCTCTTCCAACACTTTAAGGCGTAAATGTAATGGTACGAATAATTTGCCTTCCGGAAGGTCTTTGGGTGCCGAAGGCTGACTGGCACGGATTTGAGATACCTGGTTGGAAGAGACCGCAGCAAGTACTACACCCGGGGACAAAATATTTTCTGGCTCAGATTCCAAGAAGTCGGCTACCCCAAAACTGCGGGAGAGAGCGTCCGCCTTAACATTCTTGGAACCTGGACGATACGTAACCACAAAATTAAAACGGGAAAAGAACAAGGCCATTCTGGCCTGACGGGCATTTAAACGCTTAGCATTAGCTAAATATACCAAATTCTTGTGATCTGTAAGTACAGAAAACTGAAATTTTGCCCCCTCCAGGAAATGTCTCCATTCCTCCAGTGCTAATTTAATGGCTAATAACTCCCTGTTGCCAATGTCGTAATTTCTTTCAGCAGCACTGAACTTCTTGGAAAAGAAAGCACACTGTCTCAAATTTGTAAAGGTGGAAGAACCCTGAGATAGAACTGCCCCTACCCCGTGCTCAGAAGCATCCACCTCTACAATGAACGGTTTAAGGAGATTAGGCTGAATTAACACTGGAGTCTTTATGAAGGCAGATTTCAAAATTTTAAAAGCTTCTTCCGCCGAAGGATCCCAAGTCACAACATCAGCTCCCTTCTTAGTAAGATCAGTAAGGGGCTTCGCTATCACAGAAAAATTCTGAATAAACTTACGATAGTAGTTAGCGAATCCCAGGAAGCGCTGAAGTGACTTGAGACTAGTGGGGCGGACCCACTCAGAAATGGCCGAAACCTTAGCAGGGTCCATCTGGATGTCCAGAGGAGTTAACACATAACCCAGGAAGGAAACCTTTTGGACTGCAAATAGACATTTCTCAAGTTTAGCGAACAATTTATTATCTCTAAGCCTTTGCAAGACCGTACGTACATGACCTACGTGAGAGTCCCAATCAGGGGAGAAAATCAGAATATCGTCAAGGTAAACTATGACAAAAAGTCCCAAAATGTCCTGAAAAATATTATTCATAAACCCCTGGAACACCGCTGGGGCATTACAGAGACCAAAAGGCATAACTAGGAACTCAAAATGCCCCAGCGGAGTGTTAAAGGCAGTTTTCCATTCGTCTCCTTGTCTGATTCTAATGAGGTTGTATGCCCCACGGAGATCCAACTTAGTATACCAGGCGGAGCCAGTAGTCTGGTTCAGGAGGTCAGGGATTAAAGGCAAGGGATACTGATTTTTTACCGTGATCTCATTTAAATTCCTGTAATCAATACAGGGACGGAGTCCCCCGTCCTTTTTTTCCACAAAAAAAACCCCGCCCCAACAGGAGATTCAGAAGGGCGGATGTGACCTATGGCTAGGCTGCTCTGTATGTATTCTTTCAGAGACTCTCTTTCAGGAAGAGTGAGGTTGAAAATTCTACCCCTTGGGAGTTTAGCTCCAGGTATAAGATCAATCTTGCAGTCCCCCTGGAAAAGACATCAGCATAATCAGAAAACAACTCAGGCAAGGTCGGATTAACTGATAAGGATGAGTGTGTACAAATGGAGGCCAGATGACTGGTGCAGTGAGGACCCCATTTAATTAGGTCAGCCGTGCACCAGTCAATCACTGGATTATGCTGTTCCAACCAGGGCAGACCCAAAATTAGATCTACAGAAAGATCATTCATGACCAAAAAACAAATCTCTTCAGTGTGAAGAGAACCGACCAATAACTTCAATTGTGGAGTCTTGTATTTGACTACCCCAGCCAATAAGGGGGTAGAGTCAACACTAGATACATAGATACTGGGGAACAGAGAGACCAACGGTTTAGGAAGATTAGAAATCACAGAGGCATTAATAAAATTTGCTGCTGCCCCAGAATCAACAAATGCCTGAGCCTTATAGGCCCAAGAGCCTAGTTGTAGTTCAAAGGGCAGGAGTAACTTCTTATTGGATATTGGGAGAACCTGTGCTCCTAGGGAACCCTCCCGTAAGTTTCCTAGGAGCGGGAGTTTCCCGAACGTGCCTTCTTGGGGCAGTTGGCAAGTTGGTGGTTCTTGTCTCCGCAGTAAAAACACAGATGATTTCTGAAACGATATTCTCTGCGTTGCTCCGGAGTCATGACTCCAAGCTCCATATGTTCCTCAGTAGAGAAATCAACCGGGAGTACCTGAACAGAGGACGTCGGTGTTGACTGAAAGGACCTGATGGATTTATCAGAACGTCGCGCCCGTAGACGCCGGTCAGCCCGGACCGCAAGAGCCATGGCTTGCTCAAGAGACTGAGGTTCGGGCTGACCTATGAGTAGGTCTTTTAAGGAGTCAGACAGACCCGCAAGGAAATGATCTTTTAGGGCTGGATCATTCCACTGAGAGTCTGTACAGTGCTGTCGGAAACGGGAACAATAATCTTCGGCTGGCAATCTTCCCTGTTTGAGAGACAATAATTGAGATACTGCCTGGGTCGTTCTATCCGGCTCATCATAGATTAATCCCAGGGCTGTAAAAAATAGACCAACTGACTGTCTCTCAGGGGCGTCAGGAGATAAGGAGAAGGCCCATCTCTGGGGTTCCCCTCGGAGTCTGGAGATGACAAGACCTACTCTTTGAAATTCAGATCCAGACGTAAGAGGACCTAATTCAAAGTACAGTTTGCAGCCTTCTCGAAAAGAGAAGAACTGCCCCCTATCCCCTGAAAATAGATCTGGCATAGTCACTCGAGGTTCAGAGCGGACTAATACCGGGGCGGGAGATGGCGGATCAGGCGGTGGAACCAGAGCTGGCAGAGCTGAGGCCAGGACCTGAACCTGCTTGCAAACCCAATCGGATAGGACCGAGACTACCTCGGCCAAGGACTGCACCTGGGCCACCAGAGCCGCTACTGGATCCATGGGAGCTAGGAGAGTAGCGGGGCGGATAACAGGTGGAGTCTTCTTATCGGCCAGTTCTTCTGTCAGGGAGGTCTGGGGTCAGGGAGAATGGAGAACCCTATCTCACCCGCAACCCCTGTCCCTACCTACTTGCCACACCCAAGGCTAAGGTCCAAGGGGGACAACTGGGTGACAATCCCTGAGCTGCTAGGGAAACTGGAATGGCAACACAAGGCTAACACCCCAAACTAAGTCAGACAGTCAGCAGTCAAGCACGAGATAACTAGTACAAGCAAATACAGAGCGTAGTAAATACGAGCCGAGGTCAGGAACACTGAAGAGGCAACGAAGTACAGAGTCAGATCCGGAGGCGAAGTCAGTACACAAATGCAGGGTCGGATGATCAGGTAGCAGACACTGGAGATACACAGGTGCTGGCAGAAAGACCAAGTAGAACTGGCAATGAGTGGCAGTAAGCCAGGAAGTTTTATACAGACAGGACTCCCACCCCCAGAGCCTGATAGGGGTTGGAAGCCTGTCAATCAAGGACCACACCCGAGGAGGACCAGAGCAAACAGCATAACTGACTTAACCCTGTGAGTGCTCAAAGTACAAGGCAAGTAATCAAGGACGCGAGACAAGTAGCAACCTGCCACGTCCCTAGCAATGACTGGCGGTTTGGAGCGTCTGAACGGTAACAGCGGCAGCACAGCGACCTGCTCATCTGCTGACCCTGACATGCTGCTGCTAATGTGAGTGGGCGATATAAAAAATATTCCCACCGTGTTAACGATAATAAGAAATTAATTGCGATAATGATATCTATCGCAATAAATACCCATTTAGAAGAAAACAATGGATATGGCCCTCCTCTCACCCATAATATCTTTATAGTAGTATTCACTGTTGGTATTAAAAACGGTTATCATAACAATTGTGTACGGATTTATGTTGCAGAGCACCGTCAACGACGGCGTCACCAATGTCACCGTCAGCGTTACGCCTGGATGGCCCCTACAGTACCTGCAGCTTCTAGTAAGGCTACGTGGGAGTGCAGCTGCAGTGATACAGTGGAGCACTAGTGGTTAGGAATGGGATCCAGCCCGAAACTATTCACATGTATCAACATCAGAAGTTACAACTGTTCATTAGAGTTGAATGTAATGCCATTATTTAATGATTTTTGACAGCTGCAGCACCACAGAGGAGCCCATCTCACCCTCCTCCACAACAGCGAGAGAGGACCCCACCTGCCCCTCCAACACCACCAGCCCAACTTCCACAGGTAGAAGGTAGGTAAAATAAAAAGTGTAATGGGTGGATCTTCTGTCTGCAAAATATAAACTAATTTTATGTTTTCTCTTTTGTAGCTCCAACTGTCAGGGAGGAGTTTTCCCGTGGACCATGGGAAGACCACTCAGTATGGGTGTCCAGTAAGTACAAACCCAAAACTGATGTGTGGTCTTGTCAGTGAGAAGTTCAAAGAAAAAAAAAAAAAAGGCTCAATACAGATACATGTTACTGAATAACTCGTTCCAGTAGATATACCAAATATTTAATGACATGCAATTGCTAAAGTATTCTGATTCAGGTGCTGGTTTGAAAGTTTAGAATTTTTTTTTGTGGGACAACCACCCCTTTAACTCAATCATACTAATTATATTACTGTTTCCACCCCTACAGATATCCCCACAGACTTTGAGGTGGAGGCAGCCTTACACCGCTTCGACACCAGGCTCCATGCTGCCTCCCGGCTTATTCGCGGCCTGCAGCTGGAGCTCACAGAAATGCAGGAGATGATGGCCACACGTCGGCAAAGGCCGACTTAACCTTTTTTTTCTCCTTTCTTTTGTTTATTATTTTATTACTTGTTCAAAGTTGTTATTATTTATTACTAAAATTATTCTTGTAAAACCTGTGTTTTGATTGTTATTTTAAACCTTTCACTCCTTCCTGACATAGTTTGAAGAAGACAGGAGTGTCTGTTTAGGCCGAAGCCTCCAAAAATTGTGTATAGGCCGGAGCCCACATTAGTGTGAAGAAGACAGAGATGCCTCTTTAGGCAGGAGCCTCCAAAAATTGGGCCATTTTCCCGGATTAATGAACACAGGGTGTCTGCAGGCCAAAGCATTAATAAATTACACACACTTTGGTTCACAGATTACAGTAAGAGAAAAAGGACAACAAGCCTGTAAACATTCTACCTTGTAAAGATAGGCAGTGAAAGTTATATATGGGCTTTTCATGGGTGCCACGGACAGTAGTAGTAGGGGATGGGGTATATCAGCAGAGAGTGATTAGTAAATACAACAAACTGCAGTGGAGTATAACAATCTCCGCTAATGTAACTTGTAATGGGAGGCGGAGGTAACAACAGTGTAACAATTTAATTTTTTAATACTATTTTTACTTTTTTTATATATTTTTTTTTTTGGGGGGGGGGAAGGCTCCAAAACAAATTTAAGAATACTAAATTCGACTAAGAACGGTGTATAACAACAGCTGCCCGCCTGCTAAGTGCTAACAGAGGCAGAGGTAGACAACAGTTTTTGGATTGTAATAAAATTTAGGGGTTTTGGTTTGGGTAGTTCGGGTTCGCACAGCCCATGACACAAGAGACGTTTGGCATACAACTTTATGGGCCGGCTGACAGCAACAGTGGGAAGACACTTGGACTATTTCGGCCTGCAAGGCCTGATCTAATCATCTGCCTCAGCGAGAGGAGTGATCAAAATCGGAGGTAATCCAGCCTTTATTCATTTTTATAAAGATGTTTTTTTGGACACTGCCAGGTGACAGTTTGGTCCGTTTGGGTGTCACCACCTCCCCAGCGGCGCTAAAAACCCTCACTGACATGACACTTGAGGCTGGGCAGGAAAGAAGCCCTAGTGCATAGTGGGCAAGTTCTGGCCACTGTTGTATTCTGGCTGCCCAGGAGTCCAGGGGGTATGAGAAGAGGCTTTGCGAGCAAGAATGCAAGTAAGCCTGAACCTGTTCATTGAGGCGGGTGGTTTGGGCCTGTTCACTTGGCTGAGGCTGAAAAAAATTGTTGCATCATACTGATGAGGCTTAACTGGCTGCTGCTGGTTTTGACAGGAGGTGGATGACTCTGCTGGACCTCCTTTTCAGAGACGCTGGGAGCAGGCTGGGGCTGGCTGAAAGCTGTGGCCAGGTTACTACATAGTCGTCTCATTGTCACTCACAACCTTGCCCCCTTCCAGCTGGCGTTGAGACAGCCAGCGTGCTATTTGCTGCTTTATGTAATGCAGCAAGCGCTGGCCTTTGTGGCTGCTGTTGCCAAGACAGATTAAGTCTAAGACAGCGTGGCAGCGTTTCACCTGGCACATGTGATAGGAAGGAGGGGGGTGAACTCTCTGCCCTGATGTTCCAGCAGGCAGACTGCCCGTTGAGGTGGAGGAGGGAGCAGATAAATGTTGGGTGGTCTGCAATCTTGGCTGGAAAGTGCATGGAAGTGCCAAAAGCAATTGGCCCGGTTGCTGGGGGGGTCCTGCTTCGCTGCCACTAAATACATTCAGCCAGTGGACCATAAAGGACATGTATTGCCCCTGGACATAAGCACTGCTCCAGGTGTCCACCGTGATGTGCACGGTGCTGCATAGAGACAGCTGCAGGGAGCGTCCTATATTGTCTGCCACGTGCGAGTAAAGGGCGGGGATAACTTGGTTTGAAAAGTAATGCCAGCTAGGGATCTGCCAGCGTGGCTGAACGCAAGCCATCAGCTCCCTAAAAGCTGTGCAGTCAACTAAATTGTATGGTAGAGACTGTACAGCCAGCGACTTGGTCAGGTGACTATTAAGTTTGCGCACTGTTGGATTACTTGTTGTGTAAACTTGCTTCCTGGCCACGCACTCGATGATGGACAGATGACGAATAAGAGGAAGTGGAGAAACGCACACGGTTGACGACGAGGTGTATGTACTACTTACGCCCCTGGATGCGGGCTGAGTTGTGCCCCTGGATGCAGCCTGCCTGACGCAAGGGACCCCGGGAGAAGTAGCCAGCTCTTCAGGATTAATGCGCTGCTCTCATCCACCTTGGTTACACAAATTGGCAGCATGACGCCGCTTCAGATGGTTCCACAGAGCAGTGGTTCTTACATTTGAGGTTTTTCCATGGCTCAATTTCTGTTTATAGAAATTGCACGTGGCCATGCTGATGTCCCTCGGCAGAGTGGTGAAATACTTCCACAAACCCGGCGTGCGCCCTCCAGAGCAGGCCAAGCTTGTAGCCCTTGCACCCTGATGTCGGCCCCACCATACTTGGGGTCTCACTAGTTCCCAAAGCAGGCCTGGCCCTGGGCCTAACTCACCTCTGCTCTCTGTTGCTGCCACTACCACCGCCCTCCTCCTCAGAAATCAAATCCTCCTCACCAGCCTGATCCGCCTCCCAGATCCTCCTGTCTAACACATCATCATCATCAGACTCCTCACCACTTTTTTCTGACTGCAATATAGGCTGTTCCCCACCAACCTCCAATTCCGGGCAGTCCAAACTCTGACTGCTCTCTAAAAAATCCTCAGGGAGGCTGTCCTCTATAACTGCTAGATTATGCAGTGGGGTTCGGTGGCCTTTTTTTTAATAAAATGCAGAAGGGACACGACTAGGAGGGGGGACTGAAGGCTGAGAGGTGGCAGAAAATGACAGGCTTTGCTGGAGTGGAATGGTGGAGCAGGAGGAATGCTCTGAGTCTGACCCCTGGCTACATGAAACTGTATCAGCAGAAGAAAGCATGTCATCCGGCTGCAATTGAGATCAGTGCGCCATCCACTCCACTACCTCATCAACTTTCTCCTCCACTACAATTTTGCGCCTTGGTGGGTTAGCCTGGTGGAACAGTGGCCAAGTATTACAAATTCTAACAGTAGAAACTCCAGCTACATGTCGTTTGCCACTGCTGCCCTGTGCCACTTTCTCCTTTTTTTGGAGCTCGAGGTCTGACTGGAACTGGAACCCTTTTGCTTTCCATGCCAGACATTTTCACTTGACTGTGGCCCTGCAGGTCTTTGTCTCTATCCCTGTCTCTCTCCCTGTCTGATTAATTACTAGCCCTGCACTGGCCCTGCACTTGCCCTGCACTGGCCCTGCAGTATCCCTGATATCTGTATTATGGATGCCCAGAACAATTACACCACTTTTTGAACACAGTTCTGAACTTCACAGACAGTGCTTCTGCTCGTCTCAGCAGTCGCAGCACAACTGAAGCGTCACAGGCTTACTGAGCCTATGGGCCAATCAGAGCAAGCTCTTCCCACTAGGTCAGGTGACCGCTTTCTTCCTGGGCTTTTTGCCGCCTATTTCCGAACGAATAACAAACATACAGTAAAAGTTTGCTAATTAACTGAATTTGTATGCACCAGCGTATAAATTAACTGATACATAGCATTTGCATACAATTCATTGGACAAGTACGTAGCGTATGCGTACAAAGGTTTAAGAACATTTAAGATTCGAACGGAGCGAATCCGAAAAAATCCGGATTCGCTTCGGACTGGAAAACTAAATAGATTTGTATTGAATCTACGAAGCGGCGAATAGATCATCTCTAATCAGAGTGTATCGTTCAATCACATTTCAATGCAAAAATTGCATTATTACCATTGTACTGTAAATTCTCAATGACAGTGTGCAGTTTGCTTGTGGAAGTTAAGGGATCTGTGTGTACCAAACCTGTGACTTTTCATTTAGAAAACCCTTGACTTTTAATTTATACCACACCAATGGCTTTTAATTTAAAGTTCTTATAATAAAATGTCTGGAGTAACTGAAAGAATGCAAAATGGAAGAACCAGGCCTCATCATCTAGAATGGGAGTCAGAATCAAGAGTCAAAATGTGTTAACTAACAGCAACAGCCATCTGACCTGTAACAGTAGTGGCACATGTAAAAACAGTGGTATCGGTAGGGGTGGTAGTGGCGACAGTGGTAGTTGGTGAAAATAGAGAAAAGGGCATTGGGGGGAGGGGGGTCAAATAGTTCACAATTACATATCACAGTTTGATAAAAGTGCCATTGAGAGTGAGAACTATGTTGATCAGTATGTGTTGGACAGGACCTGGGAGCCAGAATGGGCTGCTGAGGAGAATCGATCAGAGGAAAAGGGTGGTGGATGTAGCAGTAATAAAAAGCAGAGGCAACACATGTCCAAAACCTCCAAAAGAACTAGCAGGGCCAAATCTGCTTTTATTGTGGTTAGCACTGATACACCGTATGGTGTTTTTTTCTCCACAAGGCCGACACACAAAACCACAACTGTGTACAAGATTTGCAGGATTAAAATAAGCCATGGGTGTTCAAACACAAATATAGGTATCAGGACTCTATTGCAGCATTCAAGGCAGCCTCGCCGGGTCCTGTGGGAAAATATAACTGGCCAGCATTACCAATCAGAACAAGTCTATCCTTCTTCTCCTGGTTTTCTTTGTGGCAGCCAGGCCCCATCCCTAAGCAGTACAGTGTCATTTTCATCATCATCAGCTGCTTCTTCTCCTGCTCAGACTCCTCCTTGACCACTCGTGAGACATTCATAATGGAATGTGTGGCCATAAGAAAACTATTTTCGACAAGCCGTTAACTCAAATGTGTGCAAGCTGAACTCTCAACTGGCCCAAGTTTCTGGTGGTTCAGTTGCTGCTGAACTACTTAGTTGTGGGAATTGTAGAGGTCTTCCGCACCTTCACTTAAATGTAATTTTTCTGGCCCATGCAGTATGTTGGACTGCAAAAGTACCATAAACTGTCTTATCGTTACTCCAACTTAGCATTCTTCCGTCCCTTCAGTCAAATTTAATTTTTGTGTTCTGTGAGTGTTGGACTCCTGGCCAGGCAACCAAAAGCACTATGAACTGTCAGGTTCACACTGGACTTCCACACCCTACACACCGGACTTCCACACCCTTCTCCAAATTTCATTTGTCTGGACCATGTGGTTTGTTTGACTCCTCACCAGTCGAGCAAAAGTACTATAAACTTTCTCGTCACATGAATTCAGGGCACTTCCCTGCCTTCACCCAAATTTTATTTTTCTGGCTCCTGCAGTGTGTTGGACTTCTGGCTAGCCGTGCAAAAGTATAAGTTGTCTTGTTATTATGCAAATGTGGCACATTTCCATGCCTTCAACTTTTGCTATATGATACTCATACTTCTGACCAGCTGTCCATTTTTTTAATCAAAACAATTGTTTAAAATTGTCATATTCTCTAAATAACTGTGTACTTTCTCCAGCGCATGCTGTGTTCCTGACCTCATGGGCTTTCTGGGCAGGCAGACTGGAACAGTGGCTTGAACTGGCCCAGTATGCTCTCTCTCTTCTCTGTTGCCCAGTTTCCAGTGTCATATCAGGGGGTTTTCACGGAAATAGATGAAGTTGTCCTCCTCCAATGTCTAAAACATAACTTTTGTCAAAATGCACGAGGCATGGATTTTCACACTCCTCCAGGTGAGACTGATGAATAGATCTGCCCCACTGACAGGGCTCCATCTTGCCACTGCCACAGTCCCCCTCCTACCCTCATGCCCCTACTGCTGCGTGTATTAACCCCTTCCCGACCAGCACTGTACTAGTACGGCACTGGCTGGGTCTTTAAAGATAATACCTGCTCCTGAGCGAGACGGGTGACATAGCCGTGGGGTACCTGCTGTTTCATACAGCAGACACCCGCGGCTCATGTCCTTGACCAGCAATAATGCTGGTCATGGACATTTAACACTTCAGATATGCCATGACCAAACATGACCAAATGACCACAGCATCTGAGTGTGTGCAAACCCGGAAGCGAACGGAGGAGCCAGAGCTTATCAGCAACCCCCCCTGTGATAGGGCTCCATAGGAAACTAATACATTTCTCATAGACTCCAATGCTAATGTATTGGAGTCTATGAGAATAGAAACCTAATGGTTGCTGGTTATAGTTCCCTACTGTAACACAATCTACACCTGAAATATGCCTAATATAGGAGTTTTTCAGCTTAATAAATGACCTTCTTTGAGTCTTCACAGTGAGTCCGGGGCATAGCTAGTAAAAGATGGGACCCATAACAGACTTTTGAATAGGTTTCCCCAGCTGCCATTGCAATGTACTAATGCTCCATAGCACACCGCTGAATGGGTGCCAGAGGTAGTTCCCCACTTATGTTTAATTACATACTTGCTGCAGTCCCTATTGACCATGGCATCAGGATGTAAAGTGAATATAACAGATGACAACTCTTGTAGATTGCACATCTCAAATACATTTTTATCTATCTATCATCTATCTATAAATCATCACACAATAAAGGTAGGTCTGGATGCTACTCAGCATCAGGATGTTTTCCTGCTGCCAAGTAACATTCATTTCACAAACTGTCAGAAGGTTTTGAATAGTATACAGTGCCATGTGGCTGCTATGTTGTTACATAGTTTCGCTAGTGCCCACATCATAAATTGACATGTTGTGGATTATAAACACCTGCAGCACAACTCAATTTATGTTGCAGATTTTTTTCTGTAGCATTTGAATGAGATTTCTGAAATCTCATCCATTATGCCACCAGTGTAAATGCTGTGAATTTTCTGCATGCAATTCTCCTGCAGAGAATCCACAGCATTTACACCACATGTGGCAGTGCCATGCTCTTTTTATTTCAATCAGGAAAATGTATCACCCTTGCTCTTTATAAGTTTTCATGATAGTGAGTTAAACAAGTCTAATGTCCAAAAAAGTTAAAACCAGGGTGCACCAAATATCATAAACACGTTCTTTTCAATTGTTAAGTTAACTTCTGTAGCTGTGTGTCCAAACCCGTAACGAAGCAGCTCTACCTTACTTACTCAGAGCAGGAAATCTCAGCACTAATTGGCTTGTCTGTAACACTGTAAAAATGTCAACCATTATCTAATATATAAAGCTGAGTGTATGTATGTATGTCTGCTAAAGGAACATGAACCATCACAGCTACAATCACAAAATTTGGCACACAGGTACATCAGGTGTCCGGGAAGGTTTTAGACCAGGTCTCAGCACTCTGGGATGTATCGTTCCTGAGATATTTCCAAAAAAATGCCTTAGCCAATAGAAGCCTGGTCACATGACCCTTATCAGCCAATAGAAACTTGCAGGCCCTTAGCTTCCATATACAGACAGTTTCACATCAGGTTTCCATAACAACCCAGCCAGTTCACTGCTGTAGGTCAGTTTTAAAGGGGCAGAGCGCTGTGGATGACACTGTTAAAGGGGTATTCCGGCTACCATAAATATAACTTATGCTTTAGTCTAATTCATCATCAATCATTACCTAATATAATGTAAATGTCACATATTTACCATTCAGTAGCAATAAAAGATGTTTTCTTTCACTGCTACCCACTGTGTTTCCTCATAAATTTCCATGGCATCGACCTGTAATTTAGGCCACTCTCAAAAGAAATACTTAAAAGCCCCACCCCCAGTTCCAGCTAAGTCACGCCCCTGGTTAGATCAGGGCACGTCCAACTCGGTCAGGTCACGCCCCCTCTCACTCTGCAGCCGACACGGAAGGCAAAAATCAACTTCTGTCAGCTTAAGGGGTGGGTGGGAGGGAGGGTGACTTTCTCCCTGCAGCTCATGCTTAGACTGCACAGTGATGCTGTCTGAGAGTGAGCTGTTCAAAAGGACATCCCTGTGTCCATCCAGGCCCTGTGCCGGATGGAGGACAGGGAGTCCTAGGGGCAGGCTGCTGTGGAAGTCACAGTTAACGGGGAGTAACCAGAAGAATAGGGGGCACAATAACAATAACCACAAGTGGTTCAGAAACAATTATCACAGAACCAAGCAAAGAAAACCACAATGAAGTACACATCCAAAAATGGTAAAAGCAATAGAATAATTTTATTGGACAACACAATTATACATACATCTAAATACAATTTTCAGATGTATGTATAATTTTGTTGTCCAATAAAATGATTCTATTGCTTTTACCATTGTTGGATGTGCACTTTATTGTGGCTTTCCTTGCTTGGTTCTGTGACAGTTAAAGGGGAGGGCACTGTGGATGTTACTGTTAACGGGGCAGGCTGCTGTGGAGGTCACTGTTAAAGGGGTGGGCACTGTGGAGGTCACTTAAGGGAGGAGGGGACTGTGGAGGCCACTAAAGGGGCAGCGGGGTTGTGTGAAGTCACTGTTAAGGGAGCGGGGTACTGTGACAGTCACTGTTAAAGAGGCAGTTGCTGTGGAGGTCTCTGTCAAGGGGGCCAGGAATGGTGGAGGTCAGTTTAGAGGACTGTAACATATGGTCAGTGTTAAGGGGTGGGTGCTGTAGAGGTCACTTAAGAGGATGGGCCCCTGTGGAGGTCACTGTCAGGGGGTGAGGTGCTGTGGAACTCACTGTTAAAGGGGCAGGCTGCTATGAAGATCAAAGTTAAGGGGGTGGGCTGCTGTGGAGGTCCCATTTTAAGGAGATGGGGCACTGTGGGGCGGGGGGGTCAGTGTTAAGAGGCGGCTGTGCAGGTCACTGTGAAGGAGGTGGGGTGCTGTAGAGGTCACTCTTGATATATTTTAATGACACACACATAAACATTAAATGAAATAGATGAAATATACCCGGGCAAAGCCGGGTTCTTCGGCTAGTCTCATATAAACTGAACAAGGCAGTACCAACATCATTTCTGCTCAGAAATGATTAGAGGTGGCAAGATGTCCAGTTTTCTGGACTTTTTCAATTTTATTTCTTTCATATTCATTTGTAGCCAAATCTTTATTGTGAGGCATCAGTTCTTGAATACAAAATGGCTGCAATTAATAGGATTGACTTAGGTCAATGCAATTTATAAAACTAGGCAGTCTGCTTATATAGTTTATTGATTATATACCCTAATATTTCTCAAATACAAGTATTAATTATTTTATTGAAATTTTTAATATAATTGCTCATCAGATTACCTACAGGCATTAACACCATCTACTGGTTATAGGGAGAACCTTGAGCTATGAGAAACTGATATATCAAAGAGCTAAAAACATATGCACCAGTGTGAAATAAGGTTCAACCATTTATGCGACAAAATAAATGCTTGCTGTCCAAAGCCAGAAGAGCCTAATTTTATCCCAGCAATATGATTAATTACCGGTAAGTTCTTAAAAATCCACAAGTTGGCAAAGCAGAGATAACATGGACACTGAAAAGACAAAAAGAAAACAAACAAGGGAAAGAGGACATTTTTAACTGACATAAGCAATAAGGCTAGTTAAGGTCACAATTACTGTACCAAAATGCAATTCTGAGAGCAATTAGCAGCCAAGAGCAAGACTCATACTGCAAACACTGTAGCCATTCATTAGGCTGCTTCTGCATTGCAGAGACGTGGTTAATATAGTTTACTTATACGTAGTAACAGTGGAAAAAGTAAAAAAAAATAGTAAAACTAACATTGCATACTAAAGAAAAGAGATTGGAATTCAATACACAACAGCTATTCAATCCTTTCAGTAGAGGAGTAGAAGATGAGTTTATGCCTGATGGTAGGCATATAATGGCAATGCAAAATCCATGCCATCAGTGACCCACATTCAAATAGCCATATCTATAGATTACAATAAAAAAAAAAAAAAAAAAACAATCTGACACTGGCTTATTGACAAAGGTTATACTAGTATAGCCAATTCATATTGGTGAACTGGCATTTTGTACAGTCTCAAACATTTCCAGAAGATTTAAAAATAGGCAACATTTGGAATGGCCCTTAGTTTCTCATAAATTTATGCAGATAGTGGATTAAAAAAAAAGTCAACAAGGTTCTCAACCAAAACAGTTCCCTCTCTCTGCAACTGCTGGACCCTCTCTATTTTGATTAGCATGACAAGACAGTGTAAATGTGATCAAACTTGGCCCTGACTTCTCTTAAAGCCAATGAAAGTGCAGAGGACTCTCTGTTGTAGAGAGAGATGAGCCTCTAGGAGAAATGACAATGCCTCCATTGCTCCTAGAGGCTCATCTGCATATATCAAAACTTCATTCTTCTCAGCAATGTGGGCACGTATGAACATGGGACCAACACAGATGCCTTCAGCTTCCAAGCATACATGTAACAGGTCAGCCAGTTTCTTAGGTACAAATCTGCAGACAGATGCCCTTTAAGTAGAACTAAGACCTCATGCAGCCATAAAGTGCACCAATCGATTATGTGTATTCATTTGTTTTTCATTAATTCATTTGCAATCCATTAGAAGAAATTGTGGCATGTGCCATCAGATGCTGTCTTGTGCCTCATTCACACATAAGTGATTTGGTCAATGATTTCTATCAGTAATTGTGAGGCAAAACCAGGTACAGCTCTAAACACAAAACAGGCAGTGGCATAGCATGGGTTGCCAGCACCCAGGGCAAGCGAAAAATTGCACCCCCCCCCCAGCCTATGGGCAGGCCCATTTTAACAGATAATGTAGTAGATGTCACCTACAGTCCTATGTAACACCACAGATAACACAGTGTTAACTCTCTGAGTACAGATAATGTAGTAGATGTCACCTACAGTCCTATGTAACACCACAGATAACACAGTGATAACTCTCTGAGTACAGATAATGTAGTAGATGTCACCTGCAGTCCTATGTAACACTACACATAACACAGTGTTAGGGTGTGAGGACTCAGAATTCAGAACACACACAGTGTGACCTGAAGTCTGGGGCCGGGCTGCAGCAATGTGGCCCAAATTCTCTATCTCCTCCCCCCAACCCTAAAGTAAAACAGATTTTTGGATGGTTATTACATACATCGCTATTAAAGTAGAATACAGCAGCACATACCTCTTACATCCAGTGACGTCTCCTGTGATGTAGACTCTTGCCTCAGCGTCTTCATTTGGAGATAAGACCGCCATGACACCTTCTTTCAGCCATGTCTCGTCGGTGCAGAGGTTCACAGAAAAAAATTTAGATTCCCCACTTTACTATCATCCTCTCTTTCCTGGTGTCTCAACAATGTCATCCTGCTGCTACCCCCAATACTGTGCTAGAGCCAGACAGATAGTCCCCCATAATATTATCCCCCCTGTATATTATAATGGCCCCTCTGTATTGTTATTATTATTATTATTATTATTATTATTACCAGTGTCAGACAGCTGCTGCCAAGGCCAATAAGATAATGGGTTGCATCAAAAGGGGCATAGATGCCCGTGATGAGAACATAGTCCTGCCACTTTACAAATCACTAGTCAGACCACACATGGAGTACTGTGTACAGTTCTGGGCTCCTGTGAACAAGGCAGACAGAGCAGAGCTGGAGAGGATTCAGAGGAGGGCAACTAAAGTCATAGCTGGAATGGGTGGACTACAGTACCCAGAAAGATTATCAAAATTAGGGTTATTCACTTTAGAAAAAAAGACGACTGAGGGGAGATCTAATAACTATGTATAAATATATCAGGGGTCAGTACAGAGATCTCTCCCATGATCTCTTTATCCCAAGGACAGTAACCATGACGAGGGGACATCCTCTGCGCCTGGAGGAAAGAAGGTTTGTTCACAAAAATAGAAGAGGATTCTTTACGGTAAGAGCAGTGAGACTATGGAACTCTCTGCCCGAGGAGGTGGTGATGGTAAGTTCAGTAAAAGAGTTCAAGAGGGGCCTGGATGTATTTCTGGAGGGTAATAATATTACAGGTTATAGTTACTAGATATGGGTTGTTGTTGATCCAGGGAGTAATTCTGATTGCCTGATTGGAGTCGGGAAGGAATTTTTTCCCCTAAAGTGAGGAAAATTGGCTTCTACCGCACAGGGGTTTTTTGCCTTCCTCTGGATCAACTTGTAGGAAAACAGGTCGAACTGGATGGACAGATGTCTTTTTTCGGCCTTATAAACTATGTTACTATGTTACTATTAATGACTCCCTCTGTATTATTATCATTATGGCCCCCTGTGTAGTATTAATAATAATAATAATAACAATAATATTAATGCCCTCCTCTGTATTATTATTATTAATATAATGCCCCCTCTTTGTTATTAATATAACGGCCCCCTCTTTATTATCAATATAACGACCCCCTCTTTATTATTAATATAACGGCCCCCTCTTTATTATTAGTATAATGGCCCCCTTTTTTTTATTAGTATAATGGACCCCTCTTTATTATTTGTATAATGGCCTCCTTTTTATTATTAGTATAATGACCCCCTCTTTATTATTAATATAATGACCACCACTTTATTAATATAATGCCCCTCATTATTAATATAATGACCCCCTCTTTATTATTAATATATTGGCCACCTATTTATTAATAAAATGCCCCTCATTATTAATATAATGCCCCCTCTTTATTAATATAATGCATTCCTCTTTATAATATAAAATGACTACCTCTTTAATAATATAATGTCCCCTCTTTATTAATATAATGCCCCTCATTATTAATATAATGCTCCTTTCTTTATTAATATAAAATGACACTCTCTTTCTTAATTAAATGCCCCCCTTTATTAATATAATGTCCCCTCTTTATTAATATAAAATGGCCCCCTCTTTATTAATATAATGTCCTCTTTATTAATATAATGCACCCTTCTTTATTAATAAAAAATGACCCCCTCTTTATTAATATAATGCCCCCTCTTTATATATATATAAAATGGCCCCCTGCAATTAGGTAGGGTACATACATAAAGAAAAAAAATACTTACCTCTCTCTTCATCACAGCTTGTGGGTTCCTGGCACAGGCAGTCACGAACGATTCACTTCATCTCGCGAGACCCGACGCAGGAGGTCACAGTGAGGCAATTGCAATCTCCTGTGTCGCTCCACTGCCTAATAGGCTTCAGGCCTAGTGGCCTGAAGCCTATGAGGCATAACAAAGGGGACGGGAGCCATAGGCCTCATTGAAATTCCTGCTGCCTGCCGCCCCCCGCAATTTGGCACCTGGGGCAACCGCACCCCTGGCCCTCCCCCCACACTACGCCACTGAAAACAGGGGCAGATCTTTCCATTATACCCTATGTCTGTGGAGGCTCCAATCCTGGTTGTGGCTCACAATCATTGATGGAAATTACTGACCAAAACACTGACGTGTGAATAAGGCTTTACAGAAATATTTTCCAGTAGAAGCATTGCTCCATGAATGGACTTCATAATATAACGCTGCACAGAGATAACACATGCCCGAACAGCTAGAAAGTAGAGATGAGCGAATCATTTAAATTTTTATTCGCCGAATATTCGCTGAATATCTGACAAGAGTCGTATTCGCACGAACTTATAAAAAAAACGGTGTCGGTGTCTTGCGAACATTCCTGCGGAAATTACGTACGTACAGTCAGCGTATGTAAAAGTATGCAACACGTAAGCATTAGCGTACAAAAGTGCATACGAATCCTTAACGTACAAATGACGCGCGAATGCGTCATACGCACGAGGCTAGGCCGCGGCCTACAGTCTTTAGAGGAAGACTATATGAACTAGAAAAATAAGGTGCTCACTGCTGTTAGCTTTCAATAAGTTAATAATTTACTAAAAACACTGTACAATAAGTGCATTAATAAGACACATTGCAGTACCAGAAAAAGAATACACACAATGGGCTAAAGTGCTGTACTATTAAAAACAGTGTAGCTAAAATACAGCAAAGACATAAGTATGCAAACATTTTAGTGCAATCAATTTCACGTTTGCAAGCATAAAAGGCTTATATATACATTTGAGTCTCTCCTTATGGCTCCTAGTTGGCTTGGCAATGATAAAACAGTCTGTCAAATATTCCAAAATTCAATTGTAATCCACGTGAGGTAAAATTGTAATCCAAACAGGTATGTCATGTGTAACCAACACGGATAATAAATAGCAGCAAATAGTGAACCGTTTTTGCAAAAGTGGTTCCCAAATAATCTGAGAAGGGGGTAAAAAAAGAAAATAGGCGCACTTTGGCGCAACAGGGAATTTTCTGAAGAATGGGGGAGTCCTGACAGCCATGCCCATCTGGGTGAGAGTCAAACGGGGGCAACACAAACAAAACAAAAACTACTGCCAACTAGCATCTCACCCGTCAGGTGCAGTCCATAGTGTGGCTCCCATAGGTCCTCCTGACTCCTCCAGCAGTGTCCTGGACAGCAGCCAGCCAGTAGTTGGTTCCTCAGATGAGGGACTTGAAATCCTCCTCACTCGAGCTGCTGCTAAAAGTCATAAGAGGACGCTCCTGCCTCTTGTAGGCCACGCTCGCTGCCGTACTAGGACGCAGTGCCCTCTTCTTCTGGAATTTGGACTTGACCGGGTCCGGGTGGTGGTCACGCTGGCGAGTGCTGCAGACACTTCAGATTTTCTGGATCCTCCTGCCAGGACAGCTGTGGTAAGAAGAACTTCCCGCTGCAGCGGTTTAGGAAAGGTTGCATGATCCAGGGAAGACGACCCAGCTTCCCTGGCTGCTGCTGGCTTCACCTTCCACAGCAGCTGATAGTATTGGTTGATGACCGTTGACTGAAAGGTGAAGGATGACGTGGTCAGCTGACCCAGCTGTAAGGACTGTCGTGGTGGTGGTGGTGGTGCTGGCAGTCCTGGAATCAGAGGCTCTGGCTGAGGCTGAGGCTTTTCACAGAACCGAAGGACGCCATCTGGGAATTCCTGCAGGCAGCGTAAGCGTCCTGGATTTGTGGTTCATCCGGCCACACCTCTGCATCACTTGAAGGCACCAGGAGCTTGGAAAGGAGGGTAACCCCGGTTGCAAATGGTCCTTTCATGGACTCCATGGGGGTGTACTCCACCTGATCCCCCACGTACAAGCTGTGACAAGCTTGCAGCAGGTACGGCCCACGGTTTCACCGACCGGCGGCCCACAAAATACTCCTTCTCAAAGTCGTCATCCTGCAGGAAGCCAGACCCTCACCCCACTGAAAGCCACAGCACAGTTCCCTTCCTTCGTTCTAGTGAAGGATCTCCCGGCCTACGGTGGTCAAGAACTTGTATGACCCATTCCTCCACTGCGGTTTTATACTTCCCGGAGCCAGATCCCGGAGCAATGGGGTTCTGGCTTGAACTCCTCCTGGGCGGCGAAGTGGATGCTTCAGCCATTTCCACTGAACAAGACAGAGCGGACCTTCCAGCCGTGCGAACACCAGCAGATGCTCCAGCTGTCTCACTAATAGCAGCTTCAGTTGATAATAATGATGGCTAGGCAGGCACTGAAGCTGGGTTTCTCCGGGACAGTTTAACCTGTGACGCCCTGATGTCTGTAGCGAGCGGTGGTTCTGGAAACTCATCCTCAAAATACATCTCATTCCAGTTGGGCCACAGCAGGTCACACTTGTTTTTTAGAGCCATGCTTGCTTCCTTGCTTGCTTCCAGGTCAGCAGTCAGCACTGGTCTAAACTGGTTCAGACTGCTTGGCTCAGAGGAGGGTGGAGTACTGAGGGAGGAGTCTTCACTCCCTATACGTGCAAATAGTTAGATCCCCGGTGGGCTGGTTTTTTCCAGTTCGGAGGGGGGCGTATCTTTACTTTCCCACTTTTGCAAACTTGTCCCGCTCATGCATAATGCTTACATTTCGTACGGTTCATACGTATCGTACGTATAGTTAGCGTGTAAAATTTTGCATACGTTTGCGAATAATACGAAGCGAATCCAAGGAAATTCAGATTCGCTTTGCAGTTGAAAAATCCCAAGATTCGATACGAATCAATGAATCGACGAATCGCTTCACTCATCTCTACTAGAAAGGAGTTATATGGACTCTGTATGCCATCATGCCAGATCTTTACATGTGACTCGGTTTATGCATGACCATGAACTCTACTGAAACCTGTGCTTTGGCAGAGTACATACAGTGTGAGATTGTGGAAGCTGCTAGACCAGAGTAACCTCGTTATGTGGCAGAATTACGTTTCAATTTACATATTTCCACAGAAAACTGCTTTAGATCTTGTTTAATGACCCTCACTGATTTTAATGTTTGTTATTTCTGTAAAGTCCGGACACCAATACTAATGTTAATCTAATTTATATTCTCAGACTTGATTTTTTTTTCTAACAACACCAATTAACTTATTACAGACATTTCACGCTTTCAGTGTTGTTTCCTGAGTATTTACATTTTGTGCTCAGCTGAAATGCGTTGAATCATAGTAATTAACGTCCTATCTAAAATGATGGCTTTGGAAGAGGCTTGTATGGTCTTGTCAATGTGGTCTTTAACCATTTTGTATCAACTGCTTTGCACTGGAGACAGACATGTTTATCCATGAAGAGGGCAACCTAGATCTCAAAATCTTTTTTCTGATGACTTATTAGTAGAGATGAGCGAGTAGTGAAATATTCGAAAGTTCGAAATTCGATTCGAATAGACTGCGAAATTCGACTATTCGACCGGATATCGAATCCCATTAAAGTCTATGGGAAAAAAATGCTCGCCACTTGGAAATCTCAATTCGACCACTTGGAGGTCACCAAGTCCACCCTGGAACCTCAGAAAAGGATGCCAACACTGCTGGAATGCAACTGGGACAGCAGGGGAAGCATGTCTGGGTGCATATAACGCGCCCAAGTCGCACTATTACGCCACTATCACAGCCTCTCAACAATACACTCCAAACACAATCTAACCTCTCTGTAAAGTGAGACCATACAAGGAAACCTTCTTTCCTCTACATTGCCATGGACCCCAAGCCAAACTAGACAAAAAAGAAGATGAAATTCTGCACCCCTTAAAATCACGTTGCCTATGACAACCACAGATGGCATAGGCAAGGGGGAAAGCAAATAGACCCCACCCCTAATTGTCATTGTGTGTGTGTGTGAGATGTGGTCAGACATGTCTTCTTTAAAATGTAAAAACAACTCAAACACATGCAGAAGCCTTAAAATGCCCAAATTGTTGGCGCTTGAGATGTCAGTGACCCGACCTGGCCCAGTGTCATGTCTAGCAGGTAAAGCAGTGGGGATGTTGAGGGATGCGTAGGACCGCAAAAGGCAGGAAGAGGCCGTGGGCTGGCCAGAGGCTCATGGAAAATTTTGTGGCGGCCCAAGAGGTGACACCTCTTAAAAATTATGTGGAGGCCCAAGAGGTGAGACCTCTTAAAAATTATGTGGAGGCCCAAGAGTTGACACCTCTTAAAAATTATGTGGAGGCCCAAGAGGTGAGACGGGTTAAAAATTATGTGGAGGCCCAAGAGGTGAGACCTCTTAAACATTTTGTGGAGGCCCAAGAGGTGAGACCTCTTAAAAATTATGTGGAGGCCCAAGAGGTGAGACCTCTTAAAGATTTTGTGGAGGCCCAAGAGGTGAGACGTATTAAAAATTATGTGGAGGCCCAAGAGGGGAGACCCGTTAAAAATTATGTGGAGGCCCAAGAGGTGACACCTCTTAAAAATTATGTGGAGGCCCAAGAGGTGAGACCTCTTAAAAATTATGTGGAGGCCCAAGAGGTGAGACCTCTTAAACATTTTTGTGGAGACCCAAGAGGTGAGACCTCTTAAACATTTTGTGGAGGCCCAAGAGGTGAGACCTCTTAAAAATTATGTGGAGGCCCAAGAGGTGAGACCTGTTAAAGATTTTGTGGAGGCCCAAGAGGTGAGACGTATTAAAAATTATGTGGAGGCCCAAGAGGGGAGACCTGTTAAAGATTTTGTGGAGGCCCAAGAGGTGAGACGTATTAAAAATTATGTGGAGGCCCAAGAGGGGAGACCCGTTAAAAATTATGTGGAGGCCCAAGAGGTGAGACCTGTTAAACATTTTGTGGAGGCCCAAGAGGTTAGACGTATTAAAAATTATGTGGAGGCCCAAGAGGTGAGACCTGTTAAAGATTTTGTGGAGGCCCAAGAGGTGAGACGTATTAAAAATTATGTGGAGGCCCAAGAGGGGAGACCTGTTAAAGATTTTGTGGAGGCCCAAGAGGTGAGACGTATTAAAAATTATGTGGAGGCCCAAGAGGGGAGACCCGTTAAAAATTATGTGGAGGCCCAAGAGGTGAGACCTCTTAAAAATTATGTGGAGGCCCAAGAGGTGAGACCTCTTAAACATTTTGTGGAGGCCCAAGAGGTGAGCCATAAATATAAAAATTTTTCTGATTTACGGACCAATTCTACGGCGGTTAAGGAGGAGGAGGAGGAGG